>OMNZ01071151.1:8370-34116 GCA_900303255.1 Lesueurigobius sanzi | reverse complement strand
TTTGTCAGAGAGTCCTGTATTTCAGCTGAAGTGAGTTTTT
Organism: Lesueurigobius sanzi; assembly: GCA_900303255.1. NCBI lineage: Eukaryota > Metazoa > Chordata > Actinopteri > Gobiiformes > Gobiidae > Lesueurigobius > Lesueurigobius sanzi. The sequence goes on along the minus strand of OMNZ01071151.1, from coordinate 34,076 downwards.
CTTTGCTCCTGAACAATTTTCCTGGCAGCTGTTGAAGGTCATGTAAACGTTAGATGAGGGATATTTGAGTAGTAGTAAGAGGAATCATTGAGGAGATCCGCTCTATGGAGAGATTGACTTTCATTTTGAGACTCAAACAACATTTGTACTACCAGCACCGGTCAAAATGGACCTCTTTTAGTCCAGGACGTTTGGATCAGTGCCCCCTTAGTTTTGTTTAGTTTTGTCCTGTTTTTTGTGGTTTTTGTTATTTTGCCTCGTCTTTGTTCCAGTTGTTTTGTTCTTTATAATAAAAAAAAAACGAAATAGAGAGGTTTTTTTTAAAAACACATAAAATACCAATGATGATGTACCCAAAATAATGTTTTCAAGATATCTCTGCTTTGATTCCAACGTATACACTGGACAATACAATAGAATACATAGAGTTCAGGATTGTGATCTCATATTGCAAAGTATTATGCGATTTGCAGCAGGTTTTTCCATAATAAACTAATAGGCCTAGAGTTTATTTTTATTTTATTTAATCTATTTAGTGCTTAAGAGATGTTTGTACAGTTTATTTACAGAGAGACCCTAAGAGACTATCTTTATTCTATTTTATTTTATTGTTACTATTATTACTATTACCTGTTGTTTTGCTTCTTTGATGACACTTTTCCTGACTTTGTGCACCCCCCTGTGTGATACTGTCCTAAGAGCTGTTGTGACAAGTAAATTTCTCCATTGTGAGATCAATAAAAACTATCTTAATAGAAGTTTTAAAAGGTAAAATACTGGAGTTATATATACACGTATATATACTGTATGTTAGATGTTTTTACCAGCAGTGGCTCAGCAGCTAATGGCCTCGGCTCTTTTCTCCACTTTTCATTATGTTTCTAGCCAATGTAAGTCTATGGACAACGTTTGCTTGTAGACACAAACATGGCGGATTTCCATGGTAACAGTGAATTCACGAAAATATAAATTTGTTCTATAAATAGTTCGAATGGCAAAATAAACTACATTGCCCACAACACAGTGCAACGGGTGCGCATAATGAAACAGCAGAGATTAACGTGAGCTTGCATAAAGTCAATTATCTTTAATTCCTGCCGCAGTTACCTTTAAATTATCTCCAACACAATTAAGCTGTAAATTACCCAGCATGCACGTCACGTAATTAATGGAATCCATAAATTCTCTCCGTTTGAGGACTGCATTGACTTCTCAGAAATCCCAGTAGTCCGTTTGGAGATGTTTTTATTGACTGAAAATCAATAAACATGCTGCCTTTGTTTGTTTGTTTGTTTGTTTGTTTGTTTGTTTGTAGGAGGAGAGCGTACACAAATTAAAATGTTTGGGTTGTCCACACTAATCTAAACAATGTGAAATGTTTTGCGTCTACGAGTAAAGTGCAACAACCTTACAGCTTGTGAACTGAAAGCGTGCAGGTCCCCTTGTTAAACGGCAAATGAGAAGAGACCAAAGGTTGTGTGTGGCTAACCCAGTGAAGGGCGATGGGAGTCGGGGCAGGAGCTGAGAAGGGGAGAGGCAGAAGTGGAGGAGACAGACGTAGAAAATCACTTAGGCATGGATGAATGTGCCGCTACAGATGGCAGCCTGACCGGAAAGCCTTGAAATTTGAAACAGCAGCTTCGGAGTTTTTCTTCCTGAGAGGCGGCAGCGAGGAGCACATTCTTTTACACCCAGGTATTTCCTCAAGGAAACACCTGCTTTCAACTTCTTTGTGCTGATGCTCGGGATTTCTCTTTCTGTGCTGTAAATGTGGACCGTTTACTGTCAGTCTTACAGCATCAGAGGCTGTGCGTGTGGTCATTCAGACGTATTTGACTAAAGCATAATTGGTGGGACCACTTCCAATGGCCGGGTATCAGCAAATGCACCATGTGTCTCTGGATAGAAGGGATAGCTGTTTCCTGTTGGGTTTCTTCAGGATTTCTATTCACCTTATTCAGGCAGTTGCAATGGGCACTGCCATTTTTTGTTTATGGTGAAATTACAGGTCTGACTTGAGCTGATATTGGCTTTGATTTCAGTTTTTGGTGCAACATGTAACAAACTGCTGTGTAAATACAGTATATCCATCAGCTTTGGTCCTTTAGGGTTCCTCACTGACAATTAGACAAATATATGATATGATAACAAAACGTAAGTAATTATATATCTAAAAAATATATATATATTAGGTCACTTTTCTTTTGTCGTCCTTCCACTGAAACTAAACCTGAGCCACACAAACTTATTATATCTTTGAGTTTTTTTTTATATGTTTTTTGTTCATTCCCTTTTTATTTTCTTCACTCTTTTACATTGACAACAATGGAAATCTCAGCTCACAGGACATGCTAATACAAACAGGAAATGCTTTTACAACAAAAGTGGGCGGGGCAGAACTTGCCTTTCAAGATGAAATGTCTGCTCTTGGTCTCGGATTTTGTGAAATAAATTTCCCCCCAAAAATGCGACTTATATGATTTTTTCTTCTTCATTATGCATTTTTTGACTGGTGCGACTTATACTCCAGTGCGACTTATAATCCGGAAAATACGGGAATGTAGTAAAGAAATTGGCCTCAAACATAAAGTAGAAACTTGCCTGTTAGAATGAGAATAGAATTTATTGCCATTGTCAGTGAAGACTAGGGATTTTCTTCAGTGAATGATTGCAAAGCTACTCATTGGAATACTGAAAAATAGTGCCTTGTATTACCTAAAATGAAAGAAAATGCTTGTTATTTCTTGAAAAGAAGTTTATAAACCTTTATAGACCTTTATAGACCTACTGACACATAATCACCATGGCAGTGCGAGTGCGACGACCTGCATACGATCCATATGCAAACCAGCGCTGACAGGTATAGACTGAATTGATAAGGCTTGGGTGACGTACTCACCTGGTTGCCATGGTAACCACTCTCTGGAGCAGATGTGTTCTTTACATGAGAGGGCGCACACCAATGTTGTCAAGCGTGTTGTGCAAAACTGTTGATTGGGTGTCAAGTTTTGCATTTAGTAGATTAATTCAACCCAATGAGGGACGGGGTAGCACTGGTGGTATACAGATGTAACCCCGCAGGGCCGCAAACACAAAACTCTAAGTGAAAAATGACTGTACGAAAAGGATAGAGCCAGCGCAATGAAAGTAACCTGCAGCCTCCAGTGCACTGAACAATTCACTGTGCACCATTATTTTTCATATATTCCTGTGGCAACTTTTCCACGCACCGCTCAGAAAATTTGCCACTGTTTTTTCGGGTTAAAAAAATGTACAGTCACAAAACAAATTCAAGGCTGATTTTTTAGTTTTGTATGCCTTTATACAAAAATAGCTTGCACGGTAATACTCCTTGTTATAACCTTGTGTATATCAAAGCATTGACAGTACCATCCTAACAATATTCATTATAGCTATATGTTTGAAATGCCTACTGGCTCTCCAAAGCATCTCCTCCCTGTGTCACTTATCCTTGGCAGCTGTTCTTTCACAATAGCGCACAGATAAGCTCTGAACTCGGATGACCTTTAGCTTTGACCGTGCTGTTGAATGTTCTGTCTTTGATATTACCACAGCTCTCTGGGTCTGTTTGGACACAATAGCTTCCAGATACTTCCGTGTGTCCAGCTTCTTGCTAGTGACTTTACCTTTGATAAAACTGGTTTCCATGCAAAAAGCTAAACTGTTTACTTGCCAATGGAGAACAGCATCAGCGAAGCATTTGGACCTTTAGCTTTGGCTGTGAGCAACAAAGCTGGTTTAAAACAGGCTCTTGGATCAAAGGCTCTTTTTTCTTTTTGTGCATTTTTTTTGTCTTTTTGTTGCTAACATTTTCCAAAAAGAACATAGCTGTTGATGACTAATCTTCTCAACTAAAATTGAGGTGGTAGGTTGGTAGGGTATCCATTGTAGTAACTATATGGTAACTGTCAAAATGATAATTTATGAATAATATATCTGTAATTACCAGTGTTGTTGGGCTTACTCCATTAAAGTAATCCAACTACTGATTACTCTTTGTAAAAGTAATCTTGACACTTCTTTGATTACGTTATTTCAAAAGTAATCTGATTACTATAATTACTAGTTACTTTGGTATAAAAAAGGTTCAAGCAGCAGCTGCTTAGTTCTTTGAAATTAATTTGATTAAAGTGCTAATTCTGTGATAACAAATATTGCTCTGGCTGTAACTGACTGAATAATGTTTTCAGCTTAACAAAAAAAGTATATGATAGAATAAATGTACAGCAGCTCCTTCCACTCTTGCACAGGCTTAATATTAACATCATTAGGACCACAGTAGTTAATAAAACAGGAAATGCTGCTGTTATCAGCGCAGACACATCATAAATGAAGTTTTTAGCTCATAATATTACGAAAAGTAATTGAATCATTACTTGATGAAGTAATTATAATCATATTACCAGTTTTGCCATTTAAAAAGTAATCTCACTACAGTAGTGGATTACTTAGTAATCCAGTACTCAGCATCATTGGTGATTACTGGGCTTTACACATGAATTAAAAGGTATGTGTATGAATTAAAAGTAAGGTGTCCTCAAACAGATTTATCTGACTTTGTGTATGGAGTATGCCAGTCCTGTCACTAAGAGCCTGTCAGTCGAGCTGGAGCAGGTGCAGAAAAGGTTGCAGGATCATTGGTACCTTGCTCCATTCAATCTCTGAGTGAGAGGCGGGAAATGGCCAAACTGCAGACCCTCCAGAACATCCTGAAGGACAGCTCCTCTCCTCTGCATACCTGTATGACTCAGGCCCCCTCCAAAGGATACCAGCTCAGGCACCAAAGACCATTTGTAGCCAAGAAGAGCAGCACAAAGAACATGAAATGTATTTTATCCCACAAGCTTTAACCCTGTTTTATAGATGTGTTTATTTTTTTCTATTGCTGTTTTCATTCTGTTGTAATTGACACATTTCAGGGTAAACATTTAATTCTTTCCTGCTTTGTCAATGTTTTATAAACCTAAACCTAAAAGCTAGCACAAATTTCAATGTCTTCTCTGTCAGCATGTATGAACAAAAGCCAAATTATTGGCTAATTAAGATTTTGGTCATATGAAAGGATAATATCGCAGGTAATATACATTGCAAACACCAAAAATGCCTTGTCTCCATTTAAGACGTCATACAGCCCATGTGCTAACTGTCTGTTATCCCACACCCCGACTCACAGACTCTCATGTGTTCTATTGTATTGTACTGTTTTCAGTGGAGATGCCAGAATGATTGCTTGTTTTACATGGAGCAAAGCTATGCAAAAATGCTAGTTCGATTTGGTTGCAACTAATTGTGTGGCATTTTTATCAACATTTTCTGAATAAATTAAACATACAACTCACAATGACACCATGTAGTTACCATCGGTTTGGTTATAATGAGCGGCGCTATTACCTATGAGTGTATGCTCAATCTGTATGCTCCCTGTGGGCTTCCTCAGTGGCAGCGCTCTGATTGAAGTGGGATTTTCGACATGCCGAGGTGTGTGTGGGTACGTGATTGATTTTAAAAACTACTACCGCGTGTGTGTGACTGGGAGACACTCCATCAGTCAGACGCGGGCTATTTTTAAAGCTGAAATATTGTGGTAGTAAAGCACTTGTCTGTGTGTTTTCAGGTCAGTGCCTGTGTGGTCAGTGTACGTGCCACCCTCCAGGGGACAGTCGAGTTCATGGTAAAAACTGTGAGTGCGACGACCGGCAGTGTGAGGACCTGAGCGGAGAGGTCTGTGGAGGTGAGCGCACAGGTTTTTTATACAGTAGCCTATAGCAGGAAGAAATATAATGTTTGGTTTAAAACATATATTCATGAATTGGGGTCAAACAGCAAAATCAACCAAAAAAAATCCCCAAGAATACATTTTATTTTTTAATGTTTTGCAGCTTGAAATTATTACCAGAGGCACCTAGCTGTTACAGTGGGGGTCCTGAGGCTTTCACATGTTCATTTTGAGGGTCACGGCCAAGGAAGTTTGAACCCTGTTGTAGACTGTATGACTAGATCTCAAGTGAAACCTAAATGTTATTAGATATTAGATATTGGTACTCCTAGCACATTATGCTAGGAGTACCAAGCATAATGTGCATGATGTCGGTTGATGGGGAAAACCAGAACCTTCTTGTTTGTTACTTATCATTACATACAGTTATTATTATCACATGTAGTGTTTGTGTAGGTTCTCAGTCACACAGGAGTTGTCCATGGTAGACAAAGATTCTTCAGTCTTCATGTGTACTCTGTAGTTGAAGTGTAGGATGTTTCGATCTTACTCCAAAGATCTTCCTCTGCGAATAAATACTTAACATGCTCGTAGGTCTCTTATGTCTCAACAGCCTTAGTACTGAGCCCAGGGTGGGACAATAGAGCGGTAACGAGCCCATATTAAGTAAGAATGGGCTAAGATGTTTTCCAACCTTTAGTACCAAGAGAGGAGGGACTTAGAGGTTAACTCCTCCTTCTGGTTTCCTCTTAAGAGACCCACAAGCTTGTTAAGTCTTTATTCGCTGAGGAAGATCTTTCTAGTATTTATTTCATTCAAAAACAATAAACAACAAAACTGTCAGCTTGAATGAAAGGGCGCAGAAAGAAGAATAATCTTATGTTAAGATCGAAACGTCCTACACGTCAACTACAGAGTACAGATGAAGACTGAAGAATATTTGTCTACCATTATCACATGTTATTACATAAAACATACTGATATTGATACTCATTAGCAACATTTATGTCTAAGATTTTGGGCAGGAGTCAATAAATGCTCTTAATCCCCCGAAAGTCTGTGCAAGCTAAACCTGAGCAAACACCGGCACATCCTTTCACACTCCATCAGCGGAGACATCAGGACTACGAGGGGCCCGGTGAAAGCCAAGAGGGAGCTAATTGTATGACGACCCAGGTAGATGTTCCTCCAAAGCAATTAAGTTCTAGGTGTTGCTGGCTGATTGAAGCAGTCATGCGTTGCCTGCCATAGCTGTCAGTCAGGACCTTGTCAAAATCACCATGACTGTTTGACATTTCAGACACACGTCTGGTTGAAAAACATGTTGAATATTCCACATTCGGGCAAACAATAAACCATTTTAGTAAGTTAAAGCAGAAAGAGCAGGGTTTGCAAAATGAATAGTTTGTTTTAGCTGGTGTTCTGTCACTAGTAGTTTCTGTTGTTGCATGCTTTATGCATTTATTAAGATCATGACTCCTGTAAGTGGTGCTATTTTGAAATGGAGTGAACTAGAACAACGGAGCTCTGACCAGTGCATGTCCTCGGTCAAGAGTGGTCATTCACCCTGCTGTCTGTGTCTGTGTGTTGGGAGGGATTACCCATGTGGTCCATTACGACAAAAAACTATTGCTCAAAATAGTTCTGTCCAAATACACAGCACGTAACAGTTTGTATACAAGCCTTTATGAACACATTTGGCATATTCTAATGATGGAAAACGCAACAGTGCAAAAGCAATACAGTGTGTGGGAAGCCTCTGTAGACCACTCACAGTCTTATGATGTGCAAATCAGAAAAGTGCAATCAGGCCCGAGCACCATGCTAGAAGTGGAAGTAATCATGTTGCATGCACTGGCTTTGCACTGTACAAAATTGCAGCTTAATTAAATCTACACATTGCTTAATAAAGATCTCTCCAGCAGCACAGTGCTGTATAGATTTATAGATCTGGAAATAATAGAAAGTTGCTCTTCTCATCATCAGCTCTTCAACCTGGCGGCTGTTGCCAGATGTGAACATAATAGAATGAATCGATGAGGCTGCCTCCTCTCCATCAGATAATTTAAAACCGTGTCTGAATGCTCTGAGTGATCTCCCGAGGGACATAAGTGATGCATGTGTGTACATTGTGCTTGTTAAAATACCAGTCTCCTGACTATTAAGCTGTCTTGGCTCCGGCTCCCCTCTCAAACCAATTAAAAAAAGCCTTTGCGTATACATGGATCTGTCCATGTGTGTGTTTTCCTACGTGCCCAACTGTTTGTCATTGTTTTTCATCTCGCCTCTGAAGGGCTGGAGATTTATTAAGCGCTGGACAAGACCAATGATGACAGTTCCTTTCATGTCCCCAAGAGAAATACAATAAGCCTGCTGCGTCTCTCTCATCTTCCCGCAGCTCTGTCTCCTTGTGCTGCCTATTAGTGTCAAGGTTCGCCGTCTTCACTGTCACCGCTTATGTGGCTCCTTGTTATCTTTTTACTCTTTGGCGGCATCCATCTTGACTTACCGCCACGAATAGATTAGTTGGATTTCCTTCTTGTGTGTGCGCTCTTGTTTTATTTACATGTCATGTCAACAACGATCCAAGACCTAAGTTCTCTTTCCACAGTAAGTGACAAAATCAGATGCATCTATAGTGGGTTCAGGAAGAATTCATCAACAGTTTATATATATTTTATTTTTTGTTTTATTCTTAAATACTGTATATATGCTCAGGCTTACACAGAGGCGGCCTTTACTGTTTCATTGTAAAGTTTCTCCAAAGTTAAATGTGTTCCTCTTCCCAGGTCATGGTTACTGTTCGTGCGGCCGTTGCATCTGCCAGGACGGGTGGTTCGGTAAACAGTGCCAGTTTGCCAGGTCATGTGACATGAGCGATGCCGAGAGCAAGGAGCTGTGCGAGACCTCAGACGGAGTCATATGCAACGGGAAAGGTAATATTTTTGCAATAATGTGTGTCTATTACTGTATGTAAAACAACTGTTCAGAGGCATGTTAGTAAAATAAAACACTAAAATGTGCAAAGTATTTATACTGTAGTAAATTTGGTGAGGGATTGAAAGCCACAATCATCAATTCTATGAGCTTTGTCACCAGTACTAGGTGGCAGTAGTAAACCTGGCTGTGTCCACTCACCTATGGTTCCCCCCTCCCCCATGCCCTTCCCTCCCCTCCTCACAAACTGCCCTGATGAAGTCTGTGTAGGTTCTCAGTCTGTCGTGCAGGAGTTAGATTCCTCAGTCTTCATCTGTACTCGTAGTTGAAGTATCGGACAGATGAAGACTGAAGAATCTTTGCCTACGATGCCCTGATGATGCTTTCAAATGGAAATGGGAAACTGATTCATCTTTTGCACAGCACAACATAAGTCCTTTTGAGTTCCTCCCACCTATTTAGCCAATTAAAACGATAACAAAAAGTATGTGATAGTATTGCTCAAAACATGTCTTAAGTCACTTCATGTCATCCTTCCACTCTGGCATAAACATTGGGGACACAAACATATTTCTTTTCAGTATTTTGTTTATTCCCATTTTATTTTCTTCACTCTCTTCTCGCATTGATAACCATTGAAATCCCAGCCCACAGGAAGTGCTAACAAAAAGAGGAAATGTGGGCGGGGCTGAGTAAGGTGAATACAGCAGCAGAAACGGCATGACAGTTCCCTGTAGATATGGGACGACTAAACAAATGGATAACCTTTTCATGAGGATTTCAACTGCGACTGAACTGAGTCATGGTTTTATTGTTCATTGTCTTTTTGTAAACTTCTTTCACAATGCAGAACCCTGGCTGTGTTAGCCAACTGTTACAAACATTTCCACGTATTTTGAGACTTCAGCACACGTCCGGGTTTACGTGGTATGCCCGACCTTTGGAATGCAATGCCCACTGTGCAATTGCCTTAAGACAGAACAAAAGCCTCTTCTTTCAATCTTCTTCAACAATCTTCTGGTTTCCTTCTCTCCCTCTCACCTCTGAATCACTAACTGTCCACCTCTAATAACAGGATCTTGGGTGATAAAATTAGGGGAAGATTGAAGAGGTTCTCGCTGAGACTCTGGGTGTGAGCTGTGGCTGAGGGAAAAGCATCCGACAGGAGTAGATTTGTTTCCCTGTTAGCTGCCTGCCTTTCCACTAATCCTTAGCACCTTGTTATCCAGCAGCTGGGCCGTCACCGAGAAAAATAGGCTCTGATTGCAGGGACAGGAAGTTTAAAGTGTGGGCGGCTTGTATCCTGGTGACACGAGTGAATTATTGGTTGTTCCCTCCAGGATTGCCCTAATGCTGTTCTTGGAGAAGGTGCACAACAGTATAGGATGGAAACAAAAGATGGATCCTTCGTTTGACGGCTTTATTTTTCAGTAAATCGGGTCAATCAATTTTCAGGTTTACTCTCTTTACATATACTTTCACCTGGAAACAAATAAACATCGTAATCTGTGCAATAAGGAGTGTAATTATTGTTTAAATTAACGTTGCTCTATAGAACTATATGGGAAATTGTAACTTCAATGACCATTGGCTCAAAATGGATTTTTCTCATATTACGACGACAGCATCTTCACTTTAGTAGCTCCTACAGACTCCAAACTTTACAGTCTAAAGGTTTGTTCAGTGGGATTTTTCTATTTTTAATTCCTAGACTGATTTATTGTGTTTTGAACCCCAGAAACACATCCAAATGTTGAATGCTTACAGATGTATTCACTAATAACTAGTTTATTCAGAAACGAAACACAATATCCCAAATCCCCTCTGAACAAAATAAAATCATGAATTTAAACCGGACTCTAGGCATTACTTAGATTTTGTCGTCAAGTTATAGATAGTTTTGGGTGTTTTTTGCATAAAATATCTAACTTATATGAAAACATAAAATGACAGAAACTTCGTCTCATATGTATGTTAGTAATGTACAGCAAAGGTTTCATATTGATATGACTCAATGATATCTTTTTTTCCTTATTCACTTCCATATTGATAGCTGCTGACCATGACCTTTTTGAAAACGTCTGTTGCTAACATGCCTGGACACGAGAGAGTGGTAGATATTTGAAGAGTTAATTTGCAAAAGTAGATATCTCCGTTTTCATTCTTTTTTTTTCAAAATTGTTATAGTTATTTATCACTGTGCTCTTTGTACACATTAAAAACACTGCTACACAAAGACAAAATTAGTTTAATTTTGTCAATGACATCTGTCCACTTGTAACACTGATAGTGATATAGAAATTATAAATAGTTGGACATGCAAGCAGCAGTACAGTTATACAGTAAAAGATTTGGTTTGTCTCTCAAGAGGAATGATACGGTGCTTAATCACCAAGATTTCAAATTTAGTGCAGTTTAGTTATATACAATATGCAGCATATTTACAGTATTTACAAATAAAGTGCACTTAAGGGAACTAATGGGCCTCATTCATGAATAAGACTAAGACAAACTTAGGTCAGATTCACAAAGCATTCTTAAGTAGACAAAACTCTTCTTAAAGAGAGATGCCCCAAATTCATGACCGTGACACTAAGAACACCACTGCCCTCATTAACAGGACATTAAATAACTATAAGACACGCCCTCTAAACTTCCATATATGGGCATGACAAGAGCATGAGGCAGTACTCATTTACATTTACTCGAGTACATATGAGTAACATTTTGAAGTAGTTAATTTGTATGCTGCTATTTTTTTTTTTTTAATTTAAACGTTACTCTTATTGTAAATAACCTCCTGTATTTTGGCTAAAGTTCCTCCTCTGATCAGACATGTTTGAACCTGCCCAGAGCAGCAACGAATGAGCAGCAGCTGTCACCTGTGAAAGTCTGATTTAGACCAACTATCTCTACTCTATACCACCCCTGACCACTTTCATTCTCTCAAAAAAATATGTTTTTTAAATTAAATCATTTTTAGAATAATGTTACGCATGCTGTGTAAGAATTTTTGGGTCCATTTTGACTGTGATAATATTCTAAAACTGCAGATTTTCTGTGCGTAAGAGTCCCCCTGACTGTTCTTAGGATTTAATCTTCCAGAAGAACTCTTTCAGCTAAGAACAAATGTTGTGAATTTTTGTGCACAAGTTAGTTTCATGAATAAGGCCCACTTTTTTTCTCATACTAATCCACAGCAAAGGTTCCACATTGATAACAACATTTCCCTATCTGTCTGCGGCGTCTGGCCCTAACCTGTCGAGTGATTTGTGTGCTGGTCTTACAAGGCTGGGATGAAATTGTAAATTAACAGTTGTGTGCCGCTGTGCTGTCCGCTGTGTCTTGCAGGCTCCTGTCACTGTGGCCAATGCATTTGTTCTCCCCAGGACTGGTGGGTGTCGGGAGAGTACTGCGAGTGCGACGACAGGGAGTGTGACAAACATGACGGCCTTATCTGCACAGGTACGGCCCGCCGCAAATTCAGCAACGCAACAAAAATGTCCAGTTTACAGCAGCTGTTTAATGTGAACGGGCCATCATCTGGCTATAAATATCCTTGGCCGTTTGTGCTGGTAGTGATTCTGGACCGGGGCTTGTCAAAACGGAGACAGCTGTTCGGAGGTGTCGAGCTTGTTAAGATTTTGCAAACCCAAATGTCAGATCTTAATGTCACTATGTCATGGGTGGTTTCGTGTGGTACTGTTGATTATAAAATAAAATCTCAATAGGCTTCTTGTAAATGTTCCTCATTACCATATTATTGACTGGACTGTATATGATAATTACAATATGCAAATGTTATGAACGGTACAGTAGGATACGCGGAAGGCAATTACAAAATGTGTCATGGATATGGTAGATGTGATCAGCTGTCAGATGAAAGAAAAATACTTGCATGTAGCTTGTAAATATGTGTGTTTCGGGGTTTATTATTCTTACTTCTATAGGCTATAAATGTGCTTGTGCATCCTTTATTTAATTATGATTGGCGAGTATCACGATGAGACTGTACATCCTTAGGTTGTTGGACAGATAGATGAAAAGCCAGAGACTTTGTGATTGTCAGTTTGTAAATTGCACCCTCTGGCCAACCATTGTACAACCTTTACCATTACAAGGTTTTCTCAACTCTCTCACGTAATGGTTTAATGAAACATAAGGGTAATTTGTAGGATTTCTTGCCTTTTGCTTAGTTCTGTGTCAGACCAAAGGGCGGTTCAAGTATTTCCAGGCCCCAATGCCTCACGCTTGGAGCCGTGCCTGGGGGACATAGTGTGAAGAGACAAACCCTGTTACCGGTCGGCCATGATGGTGCACCTCGTTTAATTCACAGCTTTTCCTCTCACCTCTCTCACAGGGAACGGGCTGTGCAACTGTGGCAGCTGCGAGTGCTGGGACGGCTGGACTGGGAACGCCTGTGAGATCTGGGTGGGGACGGAGTACTGAGCAGCACGCCGACAGAGCCCTGCTGCCCGGTGTGACCAGGAGCACTGTCTGCAGTGAAAGGACTGGAGGCAAGAGGAAATGGGAAGGACTTGAGCAAGGGCCAGTGCAACTCAGAATAATATACTGTCCTGGTTACAAACCACACATAATGTTTTATCGATCAACACAATATACAGACTGGAACCTGGAGCATGTCGTCGCATAAATGGTCCCCATATGCAGTTTTGTCAAGTCCCACGTCCATGCTTTACTGAATGTTAGGAGGAATGAGTGTATGACTAGATGAACCGGTCCCATATTGAAAGAGGCAGATGTCAGTGCAATACAAATTTTGTGTTTAAACATGCATCAGGTAATGCATCATTAAACAGCTTCATGTATGACATTTATTGTAATATAGATCACTACCAATACCTCCAGATGCTGCACCACATCCACATGTATTATTTAGGAGATCCAGTTAGCAGTAAAGTTCAGACAAAGGTGTGAGGTATGGTTTGATGTTTTTTATTTCTTTTTCATAATAAAACATTAAATGTGCCGCATGACACAAACATTTTGCATGAAAAAGAATGCGAAGACCTTAATCATACATGGTTACAAAGTTGTTATAACATGACATAACTTCAATGGGCATACTTGCAATGGTATATATCATATATAGATATTTCTTTTGAAAATAAATCATTTTTAATAGTGCCCTATTCTTCACCAAAGCGATCATTTACAATCCGCCAGGAAGCCTATACCTACCATACTCCACTCAGAGGTACAAGCTCGTCGTTCAACTCATCCTAGTGACAGACTCTAAGTGGAGGAACTGAAAGAGGGCATTCATTTTTCAGTCGGGGCATGCTGGATGTCCATGTCAATTCTGAAAATGGTGGCATCAGATAAAGGGGCCGGGAGCCGCATGGACACAAGAGCTCACTCACCAATGAAAAGAGCAGATAAAGTCACAAAGAAAATTTAATGTAAATTCTACTTTGGCCTTTTTCATGCTTAAACTAGCCAACCACCTTGGTTTGCTCTGTCCCATCAAATCGACAGGTGCAATAATATACTGCACTCTATATTGCATTATTAAGTATGTTACTGACTTTACAGTACACCTTTATATAAATATTTTATTCAACATGTTGTATATATGTATACAACCAAACACAAACTGTATAGTGTAGACAAACGTGTTGCATATATGTAAGTAAAATTAGCGATACCAACAGTTCTTGATAGACATAGCCTACTAACATGCAGTTCTTCAATGCCATCCACTCCCCATGCAACAGATGGGACAAATCATCAAAAACAGCACAAAGGAACTACCAGGGAAAAACAAAGATGTTCTTGAGTCTGGAGACAATATCACACACGACCCCTAGTACACGAGAGAAATGATTCCGAACAGACGAAGAAACCAAAGGAACAAGTGGTTACAGAGATCTGAACATTTACACAACTTTCATTTACAAAAATAAAGTCAGCCGGTTTTATTTGAGTCTGCGGGGCTAGGACGACCAGCCCAGCATGTAGAGTTAGCAGGATAGGAAGATGCCGTAAAAAGGATCAAAAGCCCCCTTAAAATCTAGAGTGGTCGCCAGTGCTTGTTGCTCTGAACTGGCAAATCCATGTCATGTGCTTCAATGTGCTGTAATAAAAATGGCAATGTGGAAACAATATCAAAATAACCGTGTGTAAAGTTGCAGTTTTAGCAGCATACAGTGGCAACATTCTAGTCGTTTTTATAGAAGAGTCTGTTATCAATATAAATTTCAAAGCAAGACAAATAGAAATTGATTGATCATACTTTTGACACTGCTAACAGTCTTCAAATGCAAAGAACAGAGGATGAGAATGCAAACGGAAAGTGCGGTGGGTTAAAGATCGGCCGTGAGTGTGCCGTGGCCTACAACATGCCCAATCATCGCCCACACTGCTGAAACCCTATACCCACACGTTGTTCCTTATAGAAAAGACATGCAGGTGATTAATTTAAGATATACATACTTCTCAAAAATGACATCAGTCCAGACCTTTGCTTCTGAACCAAAGGTCTGAGGAGGAGATTCTTTCAAAAACGGAACAAATACTATCACAGTGAGAGCTCCAGTGACGTGAATCAGAACGTGAGTCAGATTTGTTGTCTTTGTTAAAGAATCAGTTCTGGGATGGAAAGGCTTTGGTCATTTCTGAGTGGTGGAGAATGCTACGAGTCCTCTACAGGGGAGTTTGGGTGAGGCACCTTTGGCCCAGTGGGGACTGGGAACCTGTTTTTGCATGCCGGGAGTCAAGGTCCAACAGGCACAGGATAGGCCAAGATGATCTCTATGGACTCTGCATGCTGAGCTAGGAGACATATCCTCTATTAATAATATTATCTAGTTATTTAGAATGTTATGGTTTACATTTGACATTGTCCCTAAGATTTATACAGTGAAACGTTATACTGTAATAGAAGCCATCTCTTGTGTAACAGCTGCAAGAAGAGAACACAATGTTATTCTGTTCATGCTTTATTTGCTGAACCAAATAGGGATGCAGCCAGTATAATTATCACCAATGGTTTCAGCCATGTTGTTTTCTGGCTATGTGCTGCCAGGAGATGGCTGCCAGTGCTGCAGACCTGTGGGTCAAAGCCATAAGCCTTGTCTGTAGTTCAAGGACTAGAGAGGGACAGAGGCCTACAAGGCCTAGAAATATTCCTCGAGCCCATGCTCAGAAATCAGGCTAAAGAAAAATAGAGATTCGGGTTGTCTTTACCAGAGAGGGCGGACGGAGCCGCTGGTGGGACTTTAGTGATATGTATACACCATTTCTCCAGCGCTCTCCCACCCACACGCACATCTGTTAGACTGAGTGTGTATGTGTGAAGGGAGCTCCTTGCATTGATTGCAGTGGCGGTAATTAGCACTTCATCAACTATGATTGCAGGAGCTATCTCCCAGCCTTCAGTGTGTTTTTATGGGCTGTAAAAAAGCTACTTCTTTGATTCCCCTACAAACTTTCTGTGTCAATATGTGTGCATTTTGTAGGCAACAAGACTCCTGTTGGTGTGTTTGTTTTACGCCTGTGTGTCTGTTTCAATGTGTTTCTTAGAAAATCACACAACTCCTCTGCAAAAAAGTATTCTTTTAGATAATTTGACAAAGAGAAAAATGTGTGATTATAAAGACAGGAAGAAGGGGGACGTACTTGTAAAAAATAGAGGACTACAGTCCAAATATTTTTTTCTAGCTTTACAGTCTCTATCCCAGAACGTAGCTGGTGACAGTGGTATAGAAAATAGATTTGAAGGTACTTTTAGAGACAGAGCGGGAGAACCATCACCAAGCAAAGGGCCACCAGTGTGTGGCTGTAAAACATGTATTCAAATGAATTGTCACAGTTTCTGAGGAATCGAAAGGCATTCCATGATCAGAGTCCTCTTTCCTCCATCTCAGAGGAATCTGCTATCAAATCTGAGACTGTCTGGAGGAAGAGGAGAGGAACAAGGAGCAAGAGGAGTCCACTGCGATCAGTCCACAGAACAGAGACCCTCCGTTTAGGAAAGCCCTGCGTCTGAGTGGTTCCTCCTCTCTACAGACACACGCAACTGCTGAGGTGTGGCTATGTCGCAGGTTTGTCAGGCTTACTGACTGGTTTACCTCCGTTCATCACTGCAGGCTCACTTGTGCTTTTACTGGCCGATACTGCTGCCTTGGGTACTGTCTCACCAACATCATGCAACGATGGCTCTCTGTACATGGCAACTGCAGACAGAAGGACACAGGGAAAGGTTAGCTCCAGCACAAACAACTGGGAAGTACATATGATATCTCTTGTCCTCAGCAAAAAACATCCACACCACTTCACTGTTGGTCTGTGTAAGTTCTCAGTACTTCATCTGTACTCTGTAGTTGAAGTGTAGGGCGTTTCAATCTTTATCCAAAGACCTTTTTCAGCGAATGAGCTGGATTTGACACACTTGTGGGTCTTTAAGGAGAACCAGCAGGAGGAGTTAACCTCAAAGTCCCACCTCTCTTGGTTCCAAAGGTTGGAAAAACATCCAGGCCTATTCACACCTAATTAGTGCTCATTGTATAGTCAATAGGAAGGCAACAAGCACTAATTAGGTGTGAATAGGCCTAGATGTTTTTCTTTGGAAGAGAGGTGGGACTTGGAGGTTGACTCCTCCTGCTGGCTTCTTCTTAAGCGTGTCTTAAGAAGAAGTTTAAATCCAGCTAATTCACTGACGAAGGTCTTTGGATAAAGATCGAAAGGTCCTACACTTCAACTATAGAGAACATCTATATAGATGGAGACTGAAGAATCTCTACCTATGACACTTCACTGCTGAAATATCATCATTCTCTTCAAACATGAGATGAAGTTGTACTATTTTCAAAAGCTTTATGATTTGGTGCATAAAGATGAATAAGACCCAAAGGTCCATTAGCCTCACAATCCCCCACTTCACAGTTAGTACCTCTGTATGGCCACTTTAATGTGTGCTTCATCTTGATTTCATGTTGAAGAGATGGGATGCAATCAGTGTGACCTGACAGCGAACTCTCAACAACTACTGTCTGCTTACCACAGCAAAACGCTAGCACATAAATCCACAAAGACGCCAACAGCTGGGGTCATCAGTGGACGTACCTTCTAATGGCTTGGGCAGGAAGTGAGCAGCTGGTTTGGTTTTCTTCACCCGGTTCCCCTTCATGGCTTGCCCGTCTTTGTTAAGCCCAAGAAACCACGCTCGCCCCGACTCCTGCTGCCTGTACAACATGGACGAGTAGATCACATAGTAGTTCTCGAAGACCGACTCTTTGAACTTGCACTCCGCTGTGAAGAGTTCCTGCAACAACACAAAAGGTTGGAGGAATTAATTAGAAAGGGTTATGTACTGCAAGACTCGATAATTAATACATGGCAGGGGTTACCAAAGTAGGGGTTGGGGACCTGATACTGTATACTGGTCCCAAGATGATTTCAAGATAACATCGCATACATACGTAAAATCTCTCTTTTAAATATGTTTTAAGTGGAAGACATTGTGTATCTCTGCATTGGGATTATTTTTCATGTTTTGTTACTTGAAATGATTACGACACAATCACTTTACTGGGGTCCCAAAACCGTTTCCAACTATATATTGTTGTTCCTTTCTCTCCAAACACTTCTCTGTCTTTAGGTATCACTCAGTTGCTTGGTCCTCAAACAATTAGAAGGCTGCTTGGAACCAAAGAAACACCGTCCAGTCATCTTTTGACAAAAAAAAACTTAAAAATGTGAGGAGGAATCAACATTTAAAGAACCAATGAAACTGTACAAAAATAGACCTGACTTATCCAGTCTTGAAGCAGCAGAGTCAATGCAAAAGGAGCTTACACAGGATTCATCAAGCAATGAAATATTGAGACCTCGATTAACCAATTTGATCAAAATGACCAAAGCTATTGCTGTAATGAAATACGTTTATTTTAAATCAAATCAGCTCTCTGTGTGTTTCTTGTCCTTCCTTACATGTATTGCACCAAGGTCTGGGGAAACACCTATACAAGACGTAGTTAACAACGATCTGTAGACTTCAAAAAAGAGCATGAGAATGAGAAGTGCACCAAGCTGGGCTCAGGAACCATAATATAAATAATGATCCTGAGGTTGCACATTCTAAAACTCCAAATGATCTCCAGAATCTCTTGCAATTGTATACAAAGCAAGACATGCATTTTATTGGTACCATCAGAAAATAGAGTTTAAGAGGAACATTCAACCTGAAGGTGCAGTGCGTTCGTACCACCGTGAAATGTCAGACCATTTGACATAGTGGTGTGGAATGGTCAACATGACAGTATACAATGTGCTAAAAGCTTCAAGAATTACACTGATGAAATAATATCATCATTTAAGACTTCAAGACAAAACAAAAACACATTTAGCGTCATTTGATAGAGATTATGGTGAAGGTGATCTTCAAATCATTTAATCTAATATTCATTTTGAGACTTAGATTTCGAATCACAAGGGAAATTGCGGTGTCACTGTAACTCAAATGGTAATCTTGGAAACAAAACATAAATTGAAAGAAATTGAAAGAAATCATATACTGTTGGTATTTTCGAGTAAAAATGTTACACTGTACTGATATGTTGTACTGATATCTTACCAATCCAATTTTTGGACAGTATAGTTAATGTTATGTGTTTATGTTCAAGACAAGAAGCACATGAATTGTAATTTCCAATCCAAATATCTTGCTCAGCTTGTTTTTAGACTATGGTGGAGGAAATTAGGCCATGGGGGGCCGCCATAGTCTCCGTTATTAATGGGGAGCTATTTTTTTTTTTTACATATACTAACACATTTCTTGGTTAAAATATTTGTACTTTTATTTGGACGACAACACATTTAGTACTCATTTAGTATTTCTTTCAACTTTTTCTATGATAATGAAGGTTGATTCTGCGCTGTCTGACTTTCTCTGTTGCGAACAGCTATAAACGGCAATATCTTTTGCTTTTTAGTTTAGTCAAATTGTATGAACATAAACTATTTCATGATAAATACACTTGGACAGTTCACACCCAAGTATTTCATCCAGGTGCATGTGCTGTCTACATCTGACATTGTGCACATTTTAACATTTGAGAGAAAGCTGAGATATGAACTATTAAGGCAAGAATCCAATGCATTTCAGAGCAAGTTTGAAGACAGTTGTAGACGGGATTCATACATAAAAGACCACATATGGAGACAGATGTGTTGTTGTTTGGATAATGTACTGCTATTGTACTTTACTTGTAGCCTGTAAGTGTAATGAAACCTACACCCTAACCCTCAGCCTTGATCCTCCACCGAAAACGCCTGTTGCCAGCTACACCCGCGCGACCGAATCTACAACTTCCGAATAGCACGTCGACGTAATTGGTAGCAGGGGTCCTCGTTGGCGGAGACCCAACTCTGACATGTTCCCCGGCGCTATTTGTCTTGGTGAACTTTGTGAAATAATGATGGAACTAATCAAGTGACTCATGCCGTCTTTACAGCTCCAAGTGGCAGTGACAAATGAAGGCAGAGACAGTGCATTTCTCCGAGCGGCTGCCCATTCATCTCCGCAGCACAAGGCCAATAAAAAGTGATTCCACACTGTCCACACCCGCGCGCTAAAAATAAAGCCTTCCATTTGGCCTTAATGAATCAAAGTTTACATGGATCATATAATAAAGCTCGTCCCGTCGTGTCTGTTTGGTGCGACCGCCGCTGTTTTATGTGCTCATTCTTTTATCCAAATAAACACAGATCGGTGGTTTTGCTGACCCTTTGTCTTCGTACTGTTCTCTGCTGCTGGAGTCGCTATTTTTGATCAGAGTTTTACCTTTGTTTTGCAATAACCACGCAGCGAGCACATCTTCCACCCCTTTCTTGGCAGCGACAAAACCCGCTAACGAGGTTGTTTCCGACGTGGTTTCCTGTCGCTGATTATAGGAGTGTTTATGAACAAATGTATGGACCTTAACGCAAGGAAATAGCTCATAATTGCAGGCTCATTAGATCCTTAGTGAGTTACCTCTGTCACAGGCTATTGTCTGTAACAAGAGCGCGATGACCACGATGAACCGGGGCAGCAGCTGACTTGGACGGTCATTTGCGTAAAAAGACTCACAGCATTGTCATTCCAATGCATTTAAAAACTATTAGGAATAACATTAGAGTATAACAGTATGGAAATGTGAGTATTTTGTTGAGTTATTTGTTTATTTTGTTGGGGCAGTACATGCTAATGAACACAGGGACTCCGGATTGTACCCATGGGCTGATTTGCATCCACTCACAAACACACTCTCATTCATCCCAATGTTTTTAGCAGTGGGGGAAACCGCAGCACCTGGAGGAAACCTATGGAGACACGAGGAGAACACATGGCCCATCTGCACCCGGCCGAACAGGCATTATTCTTGGTGTGAGTGTGTGTGTGCACGCGTGTGGTTGGGTGTGTGAATGCTGGGGTGTGTGACAATTGTCTGTTAAATCTACCTATAAATATGTGGAGGGTTGGGTGGGTAAATGACCATTTGTTTTTTGTTGATAAGATAAGAGTTCTTTATCACAATGGAGAAACTCACTTACTCACTTGTTATGTTTTTTTTAATCTGTAAAGCACTTTGAGTCACATCTTGTATGAAAAGCACTTTATAAATAAAGTTTGATTGATTGATTGATTGATTGATTGATTGATTGATTGATTGATTGATTGATTGATTGATTGAACTTGCAAACTCCACACAGAAAGGCCCTGCATCGAATGCAAGAGCTTCTAGAAGCACGAGCACTAACCGCTGTGCCACTGTGCCACCAGAGAACTATGGAAATATTTAATAGACCCTTTTGCTGCTTACATCATCAGTGACATCAGCTGGAGGCAGGAAGTGAGCAGATAAGAGAAATAAGATTAAATTAAAACTAGTGATTATAAGTGTAAAACTGCAATTAAAAAATGTGGTCCTGTTGTGGCTTAAGGAGCAAGAACAAGAGGAACGACATTTGAGACGATAAAATAAGGTTTTATCTGATATTTCCAACAAAAGTTAGACATTTGTTTATCGTTACCATCACAACAGCTATAATGGAAATAGATAAGGATCTAGCTTCCCGCCTCCAGCTAAGCCCTGGATGTTTACAAACAATGAAAGGGTCTATAGGTTGCGCGCACTTGACATCTCAACCTTCTGAAGAGCCTGTAGTTTTAAAGGACAGCTGAACATGATGTGCTGGTAACCATTTCACTGTATTCCTGGGCCAATCCGAAGAAACAAAACACTTCCACAAAGTTCAATGCCTTCTCTGTCAGCACTATGAGCTAAGCTTATTATATTCTCATAAAGATATCCAGAAGTGGTGACAATGTTCAAAAACCTGTGCGTAATGTTGGTCAGTTTAAAGGCCTTTCAGCCATTACAATAATATGACAGGTTTGTACAATCCAATCACTATCAAATACTGATAAAGTACAATTTTGTCCATTTTCTTTGTGGAAATTTCTTTCAAAAGCTGTCTCTCTCCCATAGAGTTGAATTGGCACCTCTCTTCCAACACAATTCTGAAAAGTGAAACCTATTATTAAGCTCATCTTTGTCATCAACAGAGGAGCAATGGCCAAGTAAGTAATGATAATAATTTTGTCATACCCCTTGCAGTTACTGAAGTATGCTTTTTTATTTCAATTTTTAGAATAGATCTTTTTGTATCTTGATAACAGGTCCATTCTGTTAAGTGACCCATCACAACCCGGTACAAATCATATATCATTATGTCTTTTGTATTTCTGGATTTTGTTTCTCTCTTGTGCCTTGTCTCCAAGCCAATTAGGATCTTACCTTCACTGCTCCACGAGAAGCCTCCATTAAGTCATTAATCCAGTGTTTTCTTTCTCAGGTGAGGCGGGCGGCAGGTGATTACACGCATCAGCCCAAAGACAGAGCCGCATTTAGCCGAGCACTGATTGTCTTTATACAGCGGCCGTTACCAACAGCCCGCAGTGGAGAACATGAACATTGTACAAGCCGATGTGTGCCAGGGCCATGAAAGTGTTGATTGATGGGGAACACGTGGGGCCAGTTTGTTGGAAAGACAAAAGGGTAAGTTTTGGACGAATGCTGTTGGTCAAATAAACACATGGGACTGAGTAACTTAAACCTTTGTCGTGTAAAACTCTCTCTTCTATATGTACACAGCAGTCATGTGATTTTTTTTTCTTTGATTAAACAATTGTTGTTTAAACGGCATGTGATGTGCAGAGTTTGGATTGGGTATTCTTTGCGCTATTTTGAGTCTGAAATTCGAAACATAGAAATCGAAATTGTACTAAATTACCTCAATGATATCTCCATATTATTATCCAAACTATTGTGGTGTTGCTGACCTTCAAAGTGATTCAAAATCTCATCATTACAAATCCCCCCTGACCTTGTGGAGCTAGCCCTCGCAATGGTACGGAAACTTTCAATCTATCTTAATAAACTTTAAAAAAAAAAAACATACATTGTCCTAAGCTCTTCTGCCCCGGACATCTCCGAACGATAACGCGCACCTTCTCCTCCCCTACTGTCACCATGAGCCTCGCTCCGGCCCAGACCATGACAAACGCTCTCCCCGGGGTTACCATGGCAACACGGAGGGGCTTTAGGACAGTATTACGCTGTGGAGACCGGGCTTTCCCTGTGCATCTGTGTACACAAAGCAGAGCTCAGCCGCACAGTCTATTCAAGCTGGCCGCATTACGGGGAAATCCGACCCACAAATATCAAACAAATATTGCGCATTTGGAAGGCACAGTCGAGAAAAATTCTATTCCATTGAAACTGCAAACTTCTAAACGCAAGGAGCCAGCCGTGAAGCGAACTAATGCGGTTGGAGGTTGGCGTTTTTGGGTTTTCCTGTAGCAAATCCACAATAAGTCAGTATTATTTCCTTTGCCTTGTATGAAATTAATTTTTTGTGTCATGCATGGCTGCTAAGACAAGAATAAACTGTAAAATGAATTTGCATTGCACATAATAGACAATTTTCTCCAATCTCTTGGCTTGCTTCCTGCCCTGTTCCTTCCTTGGCACTTCACATCTGAGCGTCTGATTGGTTAAGCTCTGAACAGGAGTTTCATAATTGACCTTGGGCACAAAAAGCGTCGGGACCATGGCATCCCAGTTTCATACTGTCAACCTCCTCCTAAGAAGAATGACTAATGGGAGGGGAAAGCTTGTTTTAAAAGAAGCCATAACGAAATAGAGAGATACAAGACATGATATTATACCATAACAATAAAGGAATAAAGATACAGGCAGATGGGGAGAGATGGAGTTTCAAATTAAAAGCTATAAAAAAAGTAAGAAGACATTAAAAGATAATAAAGAGGAGCGCTACGCCGAAGGAAAACACCAAACGCATGGTAATTGCTGCCCTGAAAACTAGGTGAGAGCGGGTTCACGCGGAGAGGGAGGGGAACCGGGCAAATTAACATGCACAGAGTGACGGCTCGCCGCCCCACTGTGGAAACCCAGAAATTGTTTATTAATGCTGGCGGCATAAAAGCTATTAATCCGTGGAAAAAGGTCAACCTCCAGAAAGGCGAGGCGCGGTTGACAGTGCTAAGCCGCGCGCTCATATGTACCAAAGTCACGTCGCCGCTGTGCACAGACAATGGGGGCTCGCTGGGACCTGTCTGATTATCAAAGCGGGGGGAGCGCCGACAGCCACTGAGAGGAGCCGAGCGTAAACAGCTGCGGGGAAATAGTGTACACGCGGAGTACAGTCAGAAGTCTTTTTCCCTCCTTGGACGTGTGGGCCAAAAGATGTGTTCAGTTATCTTGTGATACTGTACTAATAACCCTGCAACTGTTAACAAACCCTGCAGGGCGTACATGACTCCATAAACTTTATAATGTACTGCAACATTTCTTCAGTCTAAATCTGTATTCTGTAGTTGAAGTGTAGGACGTTTCGATCTTAGTCCAAAGATCGTCATCAGCTACTAAAGACTTGAGCACGCTGTGGGTCTCTTAAGAGTGAACCAGCAGGAGGAGTTCCCTCCTCTCTTGGTGCTAAAAGTAGGCGAACATCTAGCCTATTCATATTTAATGTGGCTCGTTACCTCTGTATTGTCTCACGCTGGGCTAACTTCTAAGTCTATTGACCCTCCCCTATGGCCCTGCTGCTCCCAGCGCTCCAGGGTCATTATCATGACAGTGGGGATTGTTTCACTCTCAGGTTGTTATTGTCAATAGGTTTCTGTCTCAGTAAGTTGTCATAAATTGGGTCCAATTTGTGACAGAGTCCTCCATTGCGATTCATAGCTGGATTTTCTTTTTTTAACAAACATGGCCTCTTTGACTCCTCTCTCAAACCATCTACTTTCTTTCGATAAAACCTTAACCTCACTGTCCTCAAATGAGTGTTTGGTGGCTTTGAGACGGAGATGCAGCCGACTGAGGACTGTTTCCGCTAGAATGACCTCTTCGGTGTTGACCAAGCCTTGTTTTCAGTATTTGTTTTGTCTCAATGTTCTTACTTAAGTAAAAGTGCAGATACAGGACCAAGAAGTAAAAGTATCACATACAAATTCTTCTTAAGTAAAAGTATAAAAGTATTGACTGTACAATGTACTTTATAAGCAAAAAGTAAACCACTAACTCTGGTAGGTCAAAAACGGGTCTAAATCAGGTCTAAACCAAGACTAAAAAGGTCTAAATCAGGTCTAAACAAGTAAACCACGAACTTGGGTCTAAAACAGGTCCAAATCAGGACCAAACCAGGTCTAAACCAGGACTAAAATGGTCTAAAACCGGTCTAAACCAGGTCTAAACCATGTCTAAACGAGTAAACCAGGTCCAAATCGGGACTAAAACAGGTCTAGACCAGGACTACAACAGGTCTAAACCAGGTGTAAACCAGGACTAAACCAGGTGTCAACCAGGACTAAAAAAGGTCTAAACCAGGTGTTAGCCAGGACTAAAAAAGGTCTATAACAGGTCTAAACCAGGTCTAAACCAGGTCTAAACCAGGTCTAAACCAGGTCTAAACCAGGTCTAAACCGGGACTAAACCAGATC
>OMNZ01071150.1:0-12941 GCA_900303255.1 Lesueurigobius sanzi | reverse complement strand
GTCATTAAAATCTCATCTACAAAAAGAGAAAACTACAAGCATATGTTGATTTTTGTCAATGGCACTTATCTGTTTTTGCAAATAAACTCTTCATATAGTAAATAAGTACTACTGCAATGTATAATAGCAGTTTTAGGAGTATATTTTGCTCACAATTGCACCGGGGTAGGCATAAATAAGCCTTTTGCTTCAGCCTACTCCGTTTGAGCAATGTTTCTTTATTTTTTCCTTTGTATGTTGTATTTAATTTTGTAAAAAGAAATTGCTCAAATAAAAGATGATGATGATGACAATACTAGGGCAGTGACGGTACACAATAATATTGGTCACCGCGATGAAAAGAAGGCACAATTAGTGTTTTTTGTTCATCATTGGCATCATCGCTTAAGTAGATGATCTACAGTCACATAATTACTGTGATAAATAACATGTATCGCAATAATTTTGTCCAAGAAAATTGTGAGACAAAAATGTCCATATGGGTGAGTACAGGAAATGTTGCTGATTCGTGTGACATCCTTGTTGTCACGAAAAAAATGATGTTTTACTTCGTGAGCTGTAAAAACTGACCCCTTTGGAGTTAGTGGCTTGAATCAAGGTTTTCATTATGCCAAAATATAGGGCTTTCAATAAAATAAAGTGTGTTAAGTAATTGTGAGTTTCTCCTATCTTGAATTAGGTTTTTTTTTTTAAATCGTGCAGCCCTACTAACAAAGTGCATTGATTCCCCCTTAGATCATGGGCCTCACAACGTTTTTTATCCCGTGAGCTACTTTTGAGTAACAAAAACGGCAGTGGCAGCTTATTGAACCTCACGATTCGACACGATGCACGGCTCACGGTAACGATGACCTCGCCATTTGCAGATACTGCGGCAATCAATATGTTACACATTATAACATACTATCTATTTTTATGACAGATTTTTGATCATTTTTCAACATTTTTAGTTTATAAACAGCTACATGCTCCTTATTTGTTAATGATATACATTTGCTTTAATCTGCATTGGTTCTTTTTTGCTTAAATGGTGACAGATCACTTCATTTACGTTTTTAAATACACAACACAAGAAATCAACCACGAGTTAATCTTATTCATAATTATAACACTATCATTAAAAGTTATTTATTTGTGTGACAATGTTTAAAGCGGTGCTTAAAAAGGTAGCGCTGCCCTCTACTGTCCTGACTGTATTATTGACCATTACTGGACTCTATTTACTGCCAAAGTCGAGGAGCACTTCAGGCTCATTAATATTCATGATGTATTAATTAATACGCATGATGTCATTGAACGGATCAATATTAGCATAAAAAGTATTGTATCGTGCCACAAAATATCGCGATATATCAGAAAATCGATATATTGTCACACCCCTAGTGAGCCACTTATGCTTTAAAGAAGCATGTGTAACTCGGTCTATCGGACTCACTGCCAAGATGGTAATCCAGCATAATCAAAGAAAATAACTGTAGCTACCGGTTGGAGATCCCTGCCTTTTTAGATAATAGCTTTAGAAGTCTTCATAAAAACAGTAGCACAAGCACTTCTACTTCATGAAAGGGTTTTTCATCAGCTGCCATATTTGCAGAGAACAGTAATCAACATCTTTACTCTGTATGTAAATCTCCCTTGCAGTTCAATCAAAGGTAAGCTAAGAATGGTAAATGAATAGGATGGATCTTCCCTACTGAATTAATGATGCTTCTGTGTGCTTTTTGATAGAGTAACTATTACATCAGCTTCAAGGCAATGGCTTGTGTTTGTTTGTCTCTTGGCAAGAGCCAGAAGGTCCAAAACAATTTGGATTGTTATACTGTATATTGCATCATTTTTTGCCATCATTTCTAGGGGAGAGACTTTCAGCAATTTGTCAAGGCCGAGACTGAGACTCAAATAGGACTGAGCGATGTGACAATACAAATCGAATTGTGATCCGTCTGATGTCCATGACGATCTGCTTCTACTGTCAGGATTAAACCAGAACTAAACTAGGAGAAAACTAGGTCTAAATCGCGTCTAAACCTGGACAACATCACAGACTCAATCAGGATTTAACCAGGTCTTAACCATGAGGGAAGCATGTCAAAACTCTGTAAAGACTGAAACTTGGACTACAGGTCTTAACCAAGACTAAACCAGGACTAAACCAGGTCTAAACCCAAGGAGAAGCAGATGGCTTTAGTCGCCTTTTCAAAAGACAATTTACACATGAATTGTGAGAAAATCGTGATGTAGACTAAAGAAAATCGTGGTAAGATATTTCAGCCATATCGCCCAGCCCTAGACTCAAACCTGTGACCCTCAGGCCAGAAAATTGTCCTAACCAAATATCCAATCAGGGCACATGCGCCATAGCAGTTTCATTCTGGTTGTTCTATTGTTCACTTCTTAAACCATGCCCAAGCCAGTCAAATGGGTTTATCGCTTTCGACTGATTGACTGACTTAAATGAGTCTGAGGTGAAGAGCTCTCGGTGCGGGGCAGAGATAGGGGTTGACTTTATCGAATGGGGAACAGGTAAAGCCCCTTGGAGATAGGCGCTGGAGTGACTGTGATTGACAAGGGCATGAAGACACTTTCCCTCTCTCACGCACATACACACACACACACACGCACACACACACACACATGCACACGCACACCTCGGCAGCTCTAACTACAACCTGCCAGGCACAGGCCAAACGCTGACTGACTCTGGGAGATAACCAGCGAGCCACGATAACACTTTGATTCTCTGCGCACTGCTGTACCCACGAGTGTAGGCAAACACAATAAAACACACACCAGCCCTCAATATTGAAGAGGAGTCATGGCCCAGGGCTTGAAATATGCCCACTGATAAGAGGCGGCCAAAAGAGAGAATAGAGAATGGAGGCTTTGTCGCGGCAGGAAGCTTTGAATTGGCTTTCTTTTGTGAAATGTGTCGATCTGAGACGGGAACAGAAGCCGAGAGATGTCAGGTGATGTCTGAAAGGAAGTAGGAAAGGGTCGCCCTGTCTTTCTTCCCTTTTGTTGGCCTTATCACCTGCTGTTGTTGGCCTTATCACCAGCTGCATAATTATTTCCGATGTGTGCACCTCAAGCAAAACATTATGACAACCTGCAGCAACTTTGGGGATCCTCGATTTTCCACTGTTCTTTTCTTGTGCTACAATGGATTGTTAAGTGCAGACCAGACCATTAACGAATAATAGAGGAGAACGAAGAATAGTCCTATGATAGGCAAAGGCTAGGGCTGATAAACCGTTCCATTCAATTCAGACACATGTAATATCTTTTTCAGCAAATTGTTTGAAAAGGAGACTCCAAAAACACCAAACCAAGGCCAAAGAAATGAACTAAATTAGGAAGGTTATAACTAAAACTGAACTTCTGCACATTTGTAATTTCCATGCGTGTTTGGTTTTGGAGAGTGTTGGAAAACAATGTAAAAATCTCAGTCAGATGGAAGACTTAAGTGAAATTGGGCTCATTTTGTTGCTGAACCTGAAACGGACCAACGGCAGCATCGCCAGATCTAATTGCTTAGTTAAATCCAGGTCCCATTTGACTCAATCGGTCTCTGGGTTTTTAACTTTACCCACGAGTAATCATAATCTGACCGATGTTTTGCTAGTTCAATAGATGCGCTGTGACATATTGGAATGAAATGCTTTAATCACGCTAGCACCTTTTCAAGCGAGTGTAACAATCTCACCTCCATGACGCAGGCTGCCACATGTGCTCCTGTTACATAACGTTTTTACTGTGTTCATCAAGAACAGGCTTTCTCTGTCAGATTCATTTGCTACAAAGATACAGGAGTTAGTTTGTAATGTTAAGAAAACAATTGTTTAATACGGCAAAACAGCTGATATAAGAAGTCACATCTGCTTTCGAAAAACATGTTAAGGTAAATGAATAACACATCGCTTACCTTACTGTGTGATATAGAAGAAACTTAAAGTACAGTACAGTTTAAAACGGTGGTTCCCAATCTTTTTTGTCTCACGTACCCCTTGGGCCTTTCGTTTCTACTCCTAGTACCCCCTGCTTTGATGGTTTTGTTGATTAGTTAGAAAGTGAATGACAAAAAGTCCAATTTATCAGGTAAAAAAGACAACTAAGTACTCTCAGAGTCTCACTCTTTACAGTGAAATGTCTTTTTGGCCAAAATAATTATTCTAGGTACCTCCTGCTAACCTCTCGCGTACCCCCAGGGGTTCCTGTACCCCTGGTTGGGAAACACTGGTTTAAAACATATAAATGTCTATCATCAAATGGTTTCCGCCAGATTTTACAACAGTCCAAATCACAAAACAGAAGACTTTCCTTTTAAACAATCCCCATAGCATTCAGAGTTAATGTATAACTTTCCTCACATCCGTTTGGTGTTCAGTCTGCGCTGTTCCTCTCAAATCCTTCCTCTTCAACCATTTCTTTGCCGTCGTGTGAGCTGCCATGTTTATTTTGATGTGGACGGACATGTGCATTTCTCTGGTTATTTGCCAGTAGCACCGACTTGAAATTAGACAAGTTTCGGGACTCGTTGTTGTGGCCAAGCTACGATATTCCACACACACGCCATGGCGGGAGATGATGTCATGCAGCAGAGGTCTGGTGACCCCCGAAGACAAACTCCATTCTGTAGATGGAGTTTGTCCCTGAGGCTATTGACCCACCGTTGGCTTCACTGGTTGGCGGAGACACTGCTGCTCATTTCACTAATGTGAGAGATGCAAGTGTGAGACAAGTGTGGATTCATGGGGGAAAAAAGAAAACTTGACAAAAGCAGAGTCCGCGGAATATGTGAGACGCAGCAGTGTTCTCAAAGATGTTGAATAAACGGCATTTGCAATTCAAAATAACGACAAAAATAACTGTACTGTAACTGTAGCTGTTTTCATACGAGTTCTCAGTAATATTGGTTTACAATTTTCAGTTTCGCCTTTTAGGTTTCACTTAATTTAATGGTTTTACAGAATGAGTGATGTATTTGGAAACCTTTTGTAATTCTGAATAAGTGTTATTTCGGATTGGACAATGGACAGCATGGCAATTGTGCAAGCGCAAAGAGAAACTCCCGATAACGTGCTACATCTCCAATCACTGAGCCATATTGCTGAGCAGGTGTGTACAGACTTGGGGCTTCATCTGCCGAGACTTTGACCATTCAGGACATTGTTATTTCTACTACTGTCCTGATTGTACTTTGCCTAAAACTTGGAGCACAGAGGTCTTCCATCTGACTGAAAGTTCATTTTCAACAAACACGGTAACTTAAATGATTGAAAATCTATTTTTTTGTCTGGTTTTAGTCATTTACTTTTTATTTCTTAATTTTGTTTAGTGAGGAGCGAAGGAATTAGCTTTGCATTAGATCTGCCTTTTTAACTAAACGAAAATGCATCTTGCAATAGTGTCTGGTGCTTGGTGTACGATGCCGAATCTACCTGAACGATACATGTTTCGATACCTAATAGGGCTGCACAATATATCGCAAAAAATATCGTATGGTAATATCAGGTGATGCAATATCCGTATCGCAAGAATCCACAAAATATCGCAAATTCAATTCAGTCATCCATCGGATTGAGATTTTTACATTCTCTCTAAAACCAAACATGTATGGAACTTTATTTTTTGTGTGTAGGTTCTCAGTCGTACAGGATCGTCATCATTAAGCTGATGATGATCTTTGGACTAAGATGGAAATGTCCTCCACCTCAACTACAGAGTACAGAAGACTGAAGAATTTTTGCCTATGTATGGAGCTTATACATGTGCAAATTAAATTTTAGTTATAACTTTCCTAATTGAGTTAATCTTTTGGCTTCTTTTGACACAATTTGCTGAAAAATATATCACATGTGTCTGAATCGAATGGAACGGTTTATCTACTGTAAGTATCGCGATAATATCGTTATCGCGATATTGCATGGCTGCCAATATTGCAAGTTTTTTCAATATCGTGCAGCCCTAATACCTATACAAAATTATTTGTCATCTACACAAAAAAGTAAATATCATAAGTTTAAATGACCCAAATTCACCTTATTTACCTAAATCTGAGCTGTTTTGACGAGTTAAGTTTTAGTGGCTCATTTGACCTAATTCTCTCGTCTCAAGACCCACCAGACATAAAAATGTGCTTTCTAAAGAAAAATATTTTTTCGGTACCACTGCCCCTGCAACTCAGACAGGTGGAGTCTCACTATTTTTAAGTCCCAGTTGAAAACACACTTTTTCTCTTTGGCTTTCAACTCGTATTGATTCATTGTCTTTTGTATTTTCTTATTTTTATTGCTCCATTGTTTTGATTTTATATTTGTACTGTTTACTACAATTTTTATGGTGTGTACTGCACTTTGGTGAACTGTGTTCTTTGTTAAGTGCATTAGAAATAAAGCTGGATTGGATAGACAGACTTTATCTGGTAAACTGGTATGGTTTAGCTGTACCCAGGCCTAGTTGTGCGGCCCTACTTGAAACCCACGGGTATTCAAGGACTGGAACACCTGCCGGGCTGCCTTGCTGTGAGCTGACGACGCTAACCACTCCATCACTAGGACTCCCTTCGCCGGCGAGTGAAAAAAAGCCACATCTGCCGGCTCGCGTGTCCCCATCTGCAGAGCTTGTTATCACAGAGCATAATTGAAGCAATCAAGACCTGATC
This sequence comes from Lesueurigobius sanzi, assembly GCA_900303255.1. NCBI lineage: Eukaryota > Metazoa > Chordata > Actinopteri > Gobiiformes > Gobiidae > Lesueurigobius > Lesueurigobius sanzi. Next base: position 6,280 of record OMNZ01071150.1, on the reverse strand, counting down.
AAATCATGTGGCGTGTCCCGTCGCAGCTCCCCTCCGCGGGCAGCGCCTCGGGCCACGCTCTCAGCAAGGGCACCTTCAGAGAGCGCCCCCTCCTGGTCCGCCACGCTCTTTTTCCTCTCACGCGCTCGTTGACACCGCTCTCGCTCTCGGGAGACCGGCGATGAGAGGTTTGCACAGCTGCCCTGGGCTCTGTCTGATCGTTTCAATTTATCCCACAAATCCGCCTCTGTTCTCGGCACATCCATCCCTCAGCCCGAGCCAACTGCCACCAACCCAGCGCTGTGAAGGGCTGTGGGGAAGCTTAGCATGGCTCATGGCGGGGGTTTGACTCGCATCTGAGCATTTGCAAAGACAAAGTTGATAATGAGGTTTTTAAAATGTTATTCTAATTTGAAGTTACCCTTTTTTTGATCAATAAAACCAACTCATAGGTAGTCACTTCCTGTTGGTAAATACAACTTTGGGAAATGATATTCCTACGGCTGCAACTAACCTAACGATTATTTTGGTAATCAATAAATCCATAGATTATTTTTATCATTTATCGTTTGGCTTTTAACCTCATGAAGCTAAACAAACGCTGGTTGGGGGACATTTTGATAGAGTATAGTTAAATGTTTGTAGGATGTAGGATGCACTCAGTGGTTGGAGACATGTACGACGACTACGACGCAAGCGCAAGTATGTAAACATCATCATTTGAAAGCTAAGAACATCCAGAATTCAGATTCTTAAAGATAAAAAAAACAAAAAACTTTCAAATCATGTAAATATTAGATTAGGGCATGTTTATCTTAGTTCTGTGGGAAAAATGTACCCTACCTTCAAAGAGACTCGGTTTTCATAAAAAATACTAACTTTCATTGTAATTGTGGCTCTGTCTGAGTAAAAAACCAGACAATTCTTTCTAGAAAACGATTAATCGATTAGTTGTCGATGAATCAATTAATTGTTTCAGCCCTAGATAGTCCCTTTTTATTTTTAATATGCTAACATTATTTGTTTAACTTGCAAACAGAATAACCAAGTAAATCTTTAGAGCTGTTCTGTTCAAACAAGTACATTTCTCCATTGAGAGATCAGTAAAGTATTACTTTAACTTATCTTAAAACTATTCAGTGAAATGAAGTCAAGTAGCTTGTCAGCTCGTCGTTTTCCTCGTCTAAAGTGGTTTGTGTGAATGCGTCCTGCGCAAGGACACTTGATGACTCATGCTCGCTTTACACATCTTGTAAAATGTAATTGCTTTTGACATGTTCACTTCTTGGACGTTTAACGTCATCCGATCAAAGTGAATCTACAAATCTGTGTACAGTGCACCCTCGCTCTCTCGCTCTCTCTCTCTATCAAGGTACCTCCTGTGTGATATTTTTCCTCTCTCTGGCCTCGGTCTTTCTGACATCAACAGAGCCTCTGGTCTTGTTCCTTTGTCTCATGCCACCTACACAAGATTTCTGAATATGCCTCAAGCTCCCTCTGTCCCTCTGTTTCTCCCTCATTTTTCTTGTGCACTTCCCAAAAGCTTTTCCAGCCAAGGCGACTAGTTGGGATTTTTCATTATCTGTGGGACTCAAATGATGATGAGCAATTAACAATTCAAAGGATTTTCTATCTTTTGATTGGTCAAAAGTCACAAATAGCACACAGGACAGGAAAAAGTAAAGTGATGGAAACTCATGAATATTGTTGATATGAAAAAAAAGAGCTAAACTAAAACCAAATCTCTGTTACCAGCCGGGTCACCAGTCACCACTTATGAATATACAGGTATTCGTCATAGAATTAGAATATCATGAAAAAGTTGATTTAAATTCAGTTATTCCATTCAAAAAGTGAAATTTGTATTTTATATTAATTCATTACACACAGACTGATATATTTCAATTGTTTGTTTCATTTATTTTGATGTTTATCGCTGAAAACTAATGCAAATCCCAAATTCAGTATCTCAGAAAATTGTAATATGACTTGAGACCTGTATAAAGGTTTTTTTCAGAAATGTTGGCCAACTGTATGAACATGGAAAGTATGAGCATGTACAGCACTCAATACTTAGTTGGGACTTAGTTGGAATAACTGAATTTAAATCAACTTTTTCATGATATTCTAATTATATGACGAGCACCTGTATATTGAACACACATTTTTATTTTCCATAGTTTGTTTATTATTTATCATTAGCAAAGTTTGTTTCATGTTACAAGAGTACACCGTCTGTGAAACCTTTCACTGACAGTAAATTCTATTCTGATTCTTTACTATAGCAGAGCATCAGAAAGACTCACTGGTGACGCTAAACTGAGTAAATTGCATTTTAAATGTAACCGTTGGTTGAACTTAAGCCTATAATTTGAGTCTGTTATGACAACACAATCTCGATCCATAATGAACATTTATAGTTTAAATTATCATCTGTCAGATTGTGATTTGGCAGCTGGGGATCCACAGGGTAACAGGAACAGGAAGCTTTGAGCACAATAAAGTAGGAGTTTATATCATATTTGCTTAAATCTTTATTAAAGACACTATACCTGATTTTTTTTAAATTATTTTTAAAATGACAAATAATGGAAGAAAATAATTGAGTAGTTGTGGTTAGGGCTGTCACTAACGATTATTTAGGTAATCGATTAATCGGCCGATTATTTTTACGATTAATCGATTCATCGGTTGGCGCAGAAAGGTGCATGGAAAGTGTAATTGTTAAAAGCTTTTTGCACATGAAGCTAAAGTGACACCGTTTGAGGACGTCTTGATGGAGTAAAGTTAAAGCTAATGTTTGTAGGATGCTCTTTGTACAAGTTCCACATGTCATTCCTCATTTGAAAGCTAAGAACCTCTAAAATTCACTCTGGGATTGTTAAAGTGAGAGCGAGAGAGTCCTCTTTCTGCTCGGATTAGATTATGATCCAAGATTTGGAACAATCAGAGCAAAAATATTTGCAAAAAAAACTTCTAGAACCAATGCCTTCAGAGTCAACATAGTTTTTTCACAAAAAATATAAAATTTTGATGTAATTCTTACTCTGTCTGAGTCTGTATATCCCAGAAACGATTAATCGATTACTAAAATAGTTGATTTCAATAATCGATTAGTTGACGATTAATCGATTAGTTGTTTCAGCCCTAGTTGTGGTCCAAACTCCTAAACTTTCCAAACGCATTTCTAAAATCCTGTTTCTTCTTCGAGATGGCTTTATAAGCACATTTCACAACTGGCAGGGTCACTTTTTAGGATCACAGTCACAGAAATGCAAGAAAACTAGCCTGCAGACTCATGAAATTGTCTATTTAGATTTCCAGAAATGTCAGAGTTTGCAATATACTAAAAAAGGAAAAAAAGTTAAAACAATTTCATTCCACGACTAGGAACAAATCGGGTATAGTGCCTTTAACTGTAGCCATATGGTGCAGGTTTCTAAAATGTGCGAGGATGAAGGAGATGGTACAAATTTGCCGAAACAAAAGAAAAGTTGAAATTTGGAGATGTTGCCCAGAGCGTCACTAAAGCCCAGTCCAGCTCTTGTTTCACTTTTTGTTTTTTGTGCGTCGGGGCTGCTTGGAGTAGAGGTCCATTTGGGAGCGAGTCCTTTACATCTCCGTGGCTGGGGAGCTCCTATTGTGAAGTTTCCCTCACAGGCCAAATAAGCCCAGCTGCACACGGCCACCACGTCGGCATGTATTATTGAGCGTGGTGCCGTTCATTATTTATATCGGCGCGTTTGTGTGCACTCAGCAGATAAAGTTTTCCAATTCTGTTTGTTCATCACACATTGGGCTCATTCATGTCAGCGCGCAGACGACGTCCATTGACTGACGAGGGCTTGAGCGAGCTCATACAGCGTGTTGCTTTGAAGAGATGTCTAACATAATCTAATCTGAGTAAAGGAATACAATGTGTACTACGTGGAGCCACCGGGCCAGGATAAAGCTCATCATTGATCCTTCTACGTTCAACAGGGAAACGCTGCACCACTGTGTTGAGGTCTTATTTTTGTGCTTTGAAAGAAAACTATAGCATCTTAATTAATTATATGGAGTGCTGCAAAAGCGAATGAAAATGTTCTTCCTGCTCCAAATACGAAAGTGGAAAAAGAGAATGAAATATTTGAGCTGGCCATAAACGTTTTATTTTTTGTCAAACCTTTATTATAAAGTTTTATATGGAGTCAGCAGGTCGCAACATAGAATTAAAAAAAAAAAAAAAAATTTTAAATAAGGCTGTGGTGGATGTTGAACACTGTTTTGATCCATTTGCTGAATGACTCCATCTTCACCCCGTTTCATCCTCAACTTCCCCATCTAATGAAGCCTCCATAGTTTAGTCAGTAGGATATTAAGATATTATTTATGTACTTTTGCTCTTTGCATTTATTTGAAAAGATCGGATGGAACACAGGACTTGGTTACTTTGTTCTTGTCATTGAACTATTTGCCATAATCCATTGACGACTGTGGATTACTGCATTGGTTGTGAACGGTGTGGTCAGGACCCACAAGCCGTCACCCAAATATATTTGTTACAAACTTTCAAATATTCACATCTGTTGTAAATAAATGTAAATGCTCTATTTTCCAGCGGTGGAAGAAGTAGTCAATATTCTTAAGTAAAAGTATCTGGTAACATTTTTACTTAAGTAAAAGTATTAAAGTATTCATAGTAAAATGTACTTTATAAGTTAAGAGTTTAATGTGCGGGATTTTTTTTAAACCAGCTCTAAACCAGGATTAAAGTCTAAACGAGTAAACCACTAACACGGGTCAAAACCAGGTCTAAACCAGGTAAGCCAGGACTAAACCAGGACTAAACCAGGACTAAACCACAAGTCAACTAAACCAGGTCTAAACCAGGACTAAACCACAAGTTGACTAAACCAGGACTAAACCAGGTCTAAACCAGATCTAAACCAGGACTAAACCAAGAGTCAACTAAACCAGGTCTAAACCAGGACTAAACAGGACTAAACCACAAGTCAACTAAACCAGGACTAAACCACAAGTCGACTAAACCAGGACTAAACCAGGTCTAAACCAGGACTAAACCACAAGTCGACTAAACCAGGACTAAACCAGGTCTAAACCAGATCTAAACCAGGACTAAACCAAGAGTCAACTAAATCAGGTCTAAACCAGGACTAAACAGGACTAAACCACAAGTCGACTAAACCAGGACCTAACCAGGTCTAAACCAGGACTAAACCAGGACTAAACCAGGTCTAACAAAACCAGGACTAAACCATGAGTCAACTAAACCAGGACCTAACCAGGACCAAACCAGGACTAAACCAGGACTAAACCACGAGTCAACTAAAACAAGACCTAAACCGGACTAAACCAGGACTAAACCAGGACTAAACCAGGACGAAACCAGGACTAAACCAGGTCTAAACCAGGTCTAAACCAGGTCTAAACCAGTTCATCATAGAGCAGTCACATTGAAAATAAAATACTTTTACTTTTAACACAATTTTAAAATGTAGTGGAGTAGAAAGTACAGATACGGGCTCTGAAATGTAGTGAAGTAAAAGTAAAAAGTATTCATCATAAAATTTACTTAAGTAAAGTAAAAGTACCTATAATTTGTTACTTTCCACCACTGCTCTTTTCTATCCGAATAATGTTGACGTTGAATAAATCTGTAAAATCTGACAAAAAATAATCAGATTAAATATTGAAAAAACGTTCTCTGGGAAAGCCTTGTGACACACTGAAAATGATTCTGTGACCCACTTTTGGGTCCCAAGTCCCGACCCACCAGTTGAGAACCACTGGACTTAAGGAATGGCCTTTTTTTCACCAACACAACCAGTGAGCGCTCTGTATCTATGTGACATATGCTGTACTTGGAAATAACTCACAGTAGTCAGGCGGTACCAGGGGGAACCAAATAATGGCCCAGTGCGGTGTTACCTGTTGGCACCGTCTGAGCGCCTCTGTGCCTGTGATCAACTCTGTCCAGAAGCCAGCACACCAGCTGCTAAATGGATGCCTGCATTCACACTTGGGCTGTTTAAGCTGCTATGTTAGAAGTAAGCTGCGACATCACATGGTTCTGTAAATATAGCAGTCAGGCATAACACTAAGCGAAGGACTGTGTGTTGCAACAGCCAGTACAGCTATAGCATCAAGTAAGAATAAGGACAGAGGTGAACATGGAGCAAAGTATAGATCTTTCTCAGCTGACATCATCGGCTAGCGGAACTTATGTTGCAACAATGGGTTGCTACAAGAAATTCAAATCAAAACATTGTATATCTCTATGCTCTGACCATTGGTGGGC
>OMNZ01071131.1:3216-14020 GCA_900303255.1 Lesueurigobius sanzi | reverse complement strand
CCAGAGTGCTGTATCAAGGCACCTCAGTGGGAAGTCTGTGGGAAGGAAAAAGTGTGGCAAAAAACGCTGCACAACGAGAAGAGGTGACCGGACCCTGAGGATGATTGTGGAGAAGGACCGATTCCAGACCTTGGGGGACCTGACGAAGCAGTGGACTGAGTCTGGAGTAGAAACATCCAGAGCCACCGTGCACAGGCGTGTGCAGGAAATGGGCTACAGGTGCCGCATTCCCCAGGTCAAGCCACTTTTGAACCAGAAACAGCGGCAGAAGCGCCTGACCTGGGCTACAGAGAAGCAGCACTGGACTGTTGATCAGTGGTCCAAAGTACTTTTTTCGGATGAAAGCAAAGTTTGCAGCTCCAAAGTTTTTGGAAATCAAGGTGCCAGAGTCTGGAGGAAGACTGGGGAGAAGGAAATGCCAAAATGCCTGAAATCCAGTGTCAAGTACCCACAGTCAGTGATGGTCTGGGGTGCCATGTCAGCTGCTGGTGTTGGTGGTGCACTGTGTTTTATCAAGGGCAGGGTCAATGCAGCTAGCTATCAGGAGATTTTGGAGCACTTCATGCTTCCATCTGCTGAAAAGCTTTATGGAGATGAAGATTTCATTTTTCAGCACGACCTGGCACCTGCTCACAGTGAACCACTGGTAAATGGTTTACTGACCATGGTATTACTGTGCTCAATTGGCCTGACAACTCTCCTGACCTGAACCCCATAGAGAATCTGTGGGATATTGTGAAGAGAAAGATGAGAGACGCAAGACCCAACACTCTGGATGAGCTTAAGGCCGCTATCGAAGCATCCTGGGCCTCCATAACACCTCAGCAGTGCCACAGGCTGATTGCCTCCATGCCACGCCGCATTGAAGCAGTCATTTCTGCAAAAGGATTCCCGACCAAGTATTGAGTGCATAACTGAACATAATTATTTGAAGGTTGACTTTTTTGTATTAAAAACACTTTTCTTTTATTGGTCGGATGAAATATGCTAATTTTTTGAGATAGGAATTTTGGGTTTTCATGAGCTGTATGCCAAAATCATCAGTATTAAAACAATAAAAGACGTGAAATATTTCAGTTGGTGTGCAATGAATCTAAAATATATGAAAGTTTAATTTTTATCATTACATTATGGAAAAGAATGAACTTTATCACAATATGCTAATTTTTTGAGAAGGACCTGTATACAGTATAGCCACAGCTGGTTGACTGAGTGGTATGTGTTATGTGATAAATCCACACTAATTGTTTGCAGGGCAGTGAAGTCCCTTTCTATGTGGGGGATTTAGACAGTGTCTTTGAAAAGCATCAGAAATGGGAGGCTCTTCTGCCCAGAGTCACGCCTTTCTATGCAGTGAAGTGCAACAACACACCGGCTGTTCTCAGGACGCTCGGTGCACTGGGCACAGGGTTCGACTGTGCCAGTAAAGTGAGTGCTTCTAAATTCTCCTGCTCCTCCTGCTTTCATAAAAACACATATGTTCTATGGCAGAGGGAAATAGAGATGGTCATGTCTACTGGAGTGACACCAGACAGAATCATTTATGCACATACAACAAAACCCCAGTCTCACATCAGATACGCCTGTGCACATGGAGTGAACATCATGACTTTTGACAGCGAGGAGGAGCTCCTAAAGATAACCACATGCCACCCCAAAGCAAAGTAAGACCTTTTATATTCTTTATTTAACTGTCCCTGTTTTTATATTTTGCAGCCCATACATCATAAAGACCCTTTCTTTTTACAGATTAGTTTTGCGCATTGCAGTGGATGAGTCCATATCCAAAATAAAACTTAATACAAAGTTTGGTGCCACGCTGGCGACTGTGGGAGAGCTACTGAAGCAAGCTCATGAGCTGCACTTAGATGTTATAGGAGTCAGCTTCCATGTCGGGAGTTTGTGCACAGACAGTGTTGCGTACAAGACGGCCATAGAAGATGCCCGCCATGTCTTTGATCAGGCAGTAAGTTCTTACAGCAGAAGCCTGTGGGATATTAAGACATTAGAGGTGCATCGATCAGGGTTTTTAAACCGATCACCGATCACATATTAATATTGTGCCCAAATTAGGAATGTTATCTACATAGACCTTGTTGAACTAAAACTAGATGGTGAAAAAATATTTGAATAATGTAAATGTTCTTTTATTAAGCAGACTTTGAACATGAAACAAAACAAGAAACTGCAGCTATGTTTCAAGTAACAGGTCGCTCAAAAACACCTTTGAGACCATTGAGAAAGCACTCAATCTAACAGCACTTTAATCATGCAAAACTGATGAGAAATCTGAAAGAGACTATTCCAAGTTGAACATACATAACCAACACACAAGTAATTGCAGTGCTCAGCCAGAATAGCCTATAAAAATAAAAATGTCATTATTATTTTGACTAATGCTGCCTGTGTTGTTGTGTGTAACGTGTTTTACCTGGGGTCAAGTAGAGTGGCGAATGTGTAAAGGCGCTCTGATTCAATGCCAGAGAATCTCTCCTTGACCGCTTCTAAAAGAGTAGATTTTGACGTTTTCACCTTGTGGTCACTGTCTGCAGTTTTCTCCATGAAACGAATCAATGCTTTGACAGATTGGATGACATCCGACGCTGCTGACGAGCTGATCCTGAAATGGTGCAAATAGCCTATAGTTATCGTTACTTCCACTGACTATTGGTCAGCATGCACGGCAAGTCCTAATCAGCCGCATAGGCCGAGAGAGTGCCTTTCTGCTCAACCAGGCTCTGTAGCATGTTCAAGGGATTATTCCATCTCATGACTGAGTTGTGTCTGAAGCGCATAGGGGCGAGAGTAGGCAAGTTGAGACTGTTTAAAATGCCCCACGATACGCCATCCAGCCGCTATGATGTCACTTATTGTCCGCTGAGATAAACAGCCCTCACTCACCACAAGCTGAAGGGTGTGCCATGCATGAGAGACTGGCAAATAGGCGTCTCAAACGTCCTCAAACGCGGAGGCAATGGCTTGATGTTTGGGTCGATAAACTGTGCTTTGAGGCTCAACATAGACATGGGGCACACACTAGAAGTCCAAATGTCACTCGTAAAGCTTATTGCAGCGATGTTGTCTAAAAGTGTGTGAATATGAGCATACACAGTTTGGTAGAGCTGTGGCAGGCATACATCAGTTTCCGTGATGGCATATTGAACTGTGGGTCCATCCATATAGGACATGAGTCATTAAAACCCAGCACTTTCCACGATAGACAAGGGCTGGTGGCAGAGTAGTGCCATAACTTTCGTGCATATTTCTTTTTGTTTGTTACTTTCTTTGATGTATGGTTGCTGCTTTTGAGACTCTCCGTAAATGAAGGCTGCGTGAGTTGTTTTCTGTTGAGTCCTGCTGTATGGCTTTCATGCTAGCTAGTTTAGTAAACTCCTTGCAAACCGCTGAGTGAGTCTTCAAATGTGCTGTTGAATTAGCCTGGCAAGCCAGACTATAGCACAAATTGTATAGTCTGGGGTTGCACCATTTGAGAAGTTGAAGGTTGGGGGTGGAGCCAACAGTTGCTTCTGTCGTGGTAGCTCAACGCTCTGACCAATCAGAGCAATGGAGGATCTTCCTTGTTTTGCCATCTCCACCGTCGTGCAGCTGTGCTGTCATCCTGCAAAGCCCGCCTCAATGATGAAATAAAAAAAAAACTCGAAACTCGCAACACAGAGCGTTGTGATCGTGAGAGGGAGTTCATCTTCCCGATGGCCCTGTGTATGAAACTGTTCCTCAGTCGACTGTATATGCATGTATATGTAGAATCTACATTGGTACATTGGTAAAATTACCCGATCAAAAGAAACATTGTAGATGAAAGTTTCTTTTGATCGGGTCATTTTGCCAATCACGCAAATGAAGCCATGATCGGCCGATCATGATCGGTGGGCGATCAGATTGGTGCACCTCTATAAGAAATATAATATGAAATTATTTAACTTGTTGTGTAATACATATATTGGACATATTTTTCAGAGTTTGATTGGATTTCAATTGGATCTTCTGGACATTGGTGGAGGATTCACTGGACCAGAATTTCAAAAGGTACTGAATGCAAAACCTAGCTTGGTTGGTGGAGCTTTTTGTCAGAACTTGTGAACCTGTACTTCATTTCATGCAAGACCTGTACTGTTAATATGCAACATCCTGTTGACCCCTCGTTTCCCTCCCCCCGCTCCACAATTAAGGATGAGAGAAACATAATTTCAAACCATTCACGTGGTTTGACAAATAAAAATCTTGAATCTTGATTCTTGGAATGTTTAAGATGGCAACAGGAATAAACAAGGCCCTGGATGAGTTCTTCCCTGCTGACAGTGGAGTGAGGATTATCGCTGAACCTGGACGCTACTTTGTGGACTCTGCCTTCACTCTGGCCCTGAACGTCTTTGCCAAAAAGAGTCATCCAATCAGCCAGAAAGGTTTATTTAAAAATGAAATACTCTCTGACAGTGAATTTTCCTTTCTCCGCTATTCCAAGAACACTGTCAATTCTGTCCTTGTTGACAGACTTGAATGGTTAATACTACCACAATATGTTGAGTGTTCATGTTTCTGGGTCTAATGAATAAACTTCTTCCACCTCACACTGACAAAGGCTCTAGCCATTAGGACACCATTGATTTCCTTGACAGTTAACATTGAGAATTGTTGATGTCTGCAGATGGCAATGGCCTGGACACACTGATCATGTACTATGTGACCGATGGGGTCTATGGTGCTTTTGGTGATGCCATAATCTATCCTGAAATAACACATTTCTTTCTGCGCCCCCACAAGGTAATTTGTGTATTTTATTGCTTGTGTATTTATAGTTATCCACATTTAGCTAAAGTGTCCAATTCTTCCGACAGCCAGTGAAGAGCGGAGAGCCCAGATACCAGTCTGTTATCTGGGGCCCGACCTGTGACAGCATAGACAGGATCATGGACTTGCAGATGCCTGAGCTCAACATCGGAGACTGGATTCTGGCTGACAACATCGGGGCCTACTCAATCGCGATATCGTCCGATTTTAATGGCTTTGATAAACCCCAAATTTACCCGGTTGTAACAGCTGAGGTCTGGAAAATGTTAAACTTAAAGGCGTAATAGGGATTTAGATATACTGCATGTAAGTGGGATATAGATATTTGTCAGTAATCTTTTGGATTAAAAGTCATATACCTGTTTTATTTTGTTCACAAACAATGAAAGACCTGGCGCATTGTTATAACACCACATCAATGCTAGCTATTATTGACAAAGTTTATACGTAGCTCTTCTGTTTACACATCAACTCTTTCGCTCACACTTTCCATGCCCTCTTCCCGATTTCCCCTGCACTCCTGACCCCATCTGAAGCCTCTATTCCCCTGTCAGTCCTCCCCCTGGATTCCCTGTCTCTCTACACAAAGCATCCACAGGCCTCCATCTTCTTTTCCCAATAGCTTTGCCACTTTCCCTAATCCCTTGGTCTCCATCCGTTTGCCATTCCCTCCTCCCATCCAGTCACTTTCTCTCACATACGTACTGTATGCATCTATCGCTTTAATTCCAGTCTTTTCCCCCCTTCCACCCTCCTGCTCACCATACTTTCTCTGACATGTCATCGCTCTTTCCTCTCTTCCGGGCACTCTCCGTCACAGCCGTAATCCATGATTCTTTTGTCTTGCAATAGGCCAAACCGTCAAAATCACAGTATGTATGATCGGATTTGCTACCCATACAGCATTGTGATGATTCTATGTCTATCCAGTAAGGCTGCTCATAAACCATGCTACTATGTCGGGAGGGGAAAGCGTTTGCTGGAAATAGCCCCGGTCCATTATAGTGAAAGCTTACTGACAGCCAATGCATCACACGTGGGGTGTCTAGCGTAGCCTTGGTAAGCGCACTCTATTTAGGGCTCACACTCCTTCAAGTCAACGGGGGAATGCGGGATAAGCAACGCACTAGTCATTTACGAAAAAGCATCAAAGTATTGAGCTGCACGACCTATGGCACTTTTAAAAACGTCTTTTCTGGTCGCCAGCTAAGACCTAGATAATCAAGTAGCAGAAGTGTATCCATCAGAGAGACAGTGGGAGCATCATTCACTAAAGAGTATTAACACAAGCGCGGCGTATGAAGCAGTTTTCCCAGTGTGGTGGTATTTTTGTTTTTCCAGGGCCATTTTTGTTTTGTGGGGCCTCGATGCAAGATTTTTTTTTTGGTACAATGGATTCATTCCTTGTGTCTTCTAACGCATAGTCACGACAGAAAAGACTCTCAGGGAAATGGTCCAAATGAATCGACTATAATCTGTTAATGTTTTTGTCACTAAAAAGTAGTGATTAAGCTATTAGTATTTGAAATTTGAATATAAAACCTTGGGCTACCCTGGTTTGAGGGTTTGTACATGTGGAGTGTTTGCTTATGGCAAGAAACAACCTGTTTCCCAGAGCTGTCCGTTTGTTTTTGGGTTTCTGTTTATTTCAAACTTTGCACAATGCCAACATTGAGCCTCATTCACGAAACAAACTCATGAACAAATTTGTTCTTAAGGCCGACTTTAGAACATTTTGGGCATTCACAAAATTTGATCTTAGCTGAAAAAGAGCTCTTCTGGAAGAACAAATCCTAAGAACAGTCAGGAGGACTTTTACGCACAAAAAAAAAAATCTTCTCTCTTTAAGAACAGTTTTGTCCTCTTAAGAATGCTTCGTGAGTCATATTTAAGTTTTTCTTAAGTTTCTCCTTAGTTGTACTTAAGAACTTTTTAAGAAAATATTCATGAATGAGGCCCAATAACTTTTGATGTCAACATAAGCTGGCTATCCTTGTTTTTTTGCCTGAAACAAATAAATAAAGAAATACTTGATTTGAGATAGATTCCCATTTTCATGTCCCATAATGTACAGTATAATTAAAATGGAGATAGGTGTTGTTATTATTTGCTTTCTTATTGTGGACAATTACATTCATCAAAGGCTTTGCATTTGTGATTTTCTCTCCTTGTTATTAAAAAAATCACATAGATATTGTCTCCTGCACCTAATTAGCCTGTTGTACCTTCAGCGCTACTTTAAAGATTGGATATTGTTTAAGATGCTGGCTATCACTGTTGGATCTGATGCAGAATCTCTAATTTCACTGACATTCATCAAAGCTGTCAGAGAAACTGGAATCTCATTAAAGTTTGCCTCTGCTTTTTACTCTTAACTAATTAAAAACAACATTGTGTGATAAAGTCCAGACTTATGAGGATCATAAACAAACCTCATTTGTAGCAACACTTTGAGGAAAAGCCAAAGCAAGACATTGTTAATTTGTCCCTTTAGGCCATGCATGAGACTCCAGACATAAAAAAAAAAGAAAAAAAAGTCTCTATATTCTTTTAAATATGGAAATGGAGAAGCAGCGTCTGGCTCCACTCATGCCCCTGACGGCTTAAGCAAAGTGACTAATGAGCCATTTCTTTCTGTTGGCGCACCTCTGCAGTCTATTTCAGTGCAAAATTGCTCAACATACATAATCAGATGCTGCGCCTCTTTTAAGCTCGGGCACAATGTGGACTTCTGCCTAAAAGCGGCAGAGTGGCGTGACAAGTGCGAGGGGACTGTTGAGAGAAAATTATTTAAGCACAGAGATGTAAGGAAAGGGCCAGGCTGAAGAGCACTTTACGTTGGGATCACACCTCTTTTCTACAGTCTGCAAAACCAAAGAGGGTGCACTTACAGGGGAGAGCCACTCATGTCTCCAGCCAACTGCTGCAGGAGCGGGCAAATGCAAGTAGTCAGAGCTGCCTCCAACACTGTGGCTTCAAAGGAGCTGAAATAAGTGAACTAATGAGCAAGTGCTAAGGTAGAACTTTCTGCAATATAACCACATAATCATTGCAAAAGTTTCAGGATAGTTAGGTTAAGGTTAGTTTGAAGTTTGTGTCTTTTGTAGTTTCTGAAATAATTACCTTACATTACAGCATAGGATTCAATATTGTATAATGCTACAAGTATGGATGCCTAATATTGAAAGGTCCTCCTTTAGTATTGTACAGGGCTCAGGAGATGACATGGTGAGGGATAAGAGATGGGCTGAAAGTTAATATTTATTTCTGACACTTAAAACAAAAATATTATCCCTATTATTATTATTATTAATTAAAATCCCTAGCATATTATGATATGGATTGTATATTTGCCCCCTGCTGGTGCGCATGGAAAATGGATCAGGTTGAAATGAGTACAATCCAGAAAGTGGTCTAGTATTGGTGCATGATTTGATCTATATTCGGAAATTGTGCTCAGTGGTGCAGGTCTCTCTCGCCTCACAGCAAGAAGGTCTTGGGTCTGATACCAGACCAGGTGAAACATGTCTATGCCGCACCACATCTGCAGCGGCAAAAATTCTTCAGTCTTCATCTGTGTAGAACGTTTCGGTCTTAGTCCAAAGATCCTCATCAAAACCTTGATCTTACAGCCTACAGATGAAGACTGAAGAAATGCCTACGATGGACAACTCCTGTACGACTGAGAACCTACACAAACACATTTGCAGTGGTTTCTCGTACCAATGGAAAACATGTCCAACAGGTTCCTCTCTGGCTGGGACTCCCTCTAAAAAAAGGATTCTGAAACTCAGTGGGACTGGTTAAATGAAGATCAATCTTCCAAATGCTTTAGTGTTTGAAGCAAAAACATACAACGTCGTAGTAGTTAATGTATTGTCCTTGTGAGGAAATTTGTTTGCAGTGAGTAAAATACATAAAAACATCCACAAAACCAACTTACAACACACAAGTCCAGACTCGAATCACACAAATATACAAACAAGATAAAACAGGGTCTGAAAAAGGGGACCAAGCTATTTAAACCATCCTATCTGCCCAGACCAGCTGTGCAGATAGTCTATAATGAAATTACCTATAAAACATCATTTGATTGCAGCTTGGCTCAAAGCTAGAACATAATCTAGTTGTTCTGATCTTTTTCATAGTAAACAACCAATAGGCCAAGATCCTTCAGTCTTCATCTGTACTCTGTAGTTGAAGTGTCGGACGTTTCGATCTTAGTCCAAAGATCGTCCTCAGCATGGTAAAAAAAAAAATGTATCCGAAAGAATTTCTTTTCAGTACAGTTTCCCTCTTTCAAGAAATAAAGAAAAAAATAATGTCTTGTAAATCACAACAAGCTCCCGAATCAGGAGAAGTAGGTTGACATTTATTAAAGCTTGCGCAACTTCTAGCAGCCTTTGATATGTCCTAATTTAAAAAGAGAGAATGCATAAACTCGCGGTGTTATCGTGTTTTCATCAGGGGAAACCTCAAAATGCACATTTTCAGATTGAAAGTTATATCTGATCTATCTAAATGTGAGCAGAGAGACAAGGCCAACCACTCCAACCCACCCCCCTCCACACACACACACACACACACACACACACACACACACACACACACACACACACACACACACACACACACACACACACACACACACACACACACACACACACACACACACACACACACACACACACACACACACACACACACACACACCCACACCCACACACATGATGCAGACGCAGGCAGTGAGAGTAGCACTTTTCTTTGTGTGAAATTCCTCAGCAAATTCGCCATGGCAACCAGACAAGGATAAATTTGCTTGTTCATTTGAGAGAGGACAAGTATAGCTGGTCCTGATTTAAAGAGATAATTCTCGCTACCTACAGGTGTTGGGCAGCAATGATTTAGCAATGGCAGCGAGGTCGCTCGGACTTGTCCTGGAAAGGGTTTGAAATTTTGATATATATTTGGACTCTCAAGGGGTAAGTTTCTCAACTCGGCCTGTGCACAATCCTCTACATGAACTATTCAACACAACCTCGCCAGAAAGCTTGAGGCAAAACTAAAAATTGTATTCAGAGTTAGAATCCATAGGCGTTGACATGTCTCACCTTCCCTACTTTGAAGCCATCACACTGCACTCCAGGCAATAGAACCAAACTTTTGTTGTTAGTAAATCTATAGTCCAGGCTGAAGTATTGTAGTTGATCAAAACACCACAGTTTGTTGAGGCTAATGTTAAAACAATTGGCCTGTTCCGGGCACCGTTGTTCTCATTTATCAAAATGAATATAATGAGGTTTTTCGAATAAGGACCGTGTTTCATGCATCTCATGCATACATCACGACACAAGCAAAACTATGCTGACTAGGCTAATCTTCTGGGTAACTACTTATGACCAAAGATGTGGAGATGAGTTCCAACGCTCCTGACAGATTTAAAGGGACTATACCTGATTTTTATTTATTACAAACAATGAAAGAGGGAGCGAATAAATTCAATTGTTAGTTGCGGTCCAAACACATTCCTAACCTTCCTCACACATTTGTAAAATGCTATTTCTTCAAAGAGATGAGTTTCTTAGCAAATTTCACAACTAGCGGGGTCACTTTTTAGGGTTATAGTCACAGAAATACAAGAAAAGTAGCTTGCAAACTCATGAAATAAAAAAAAATGCTTAAAGAACAACTAAACACCAAATCAACTTTTTTTTGTTGCTGATTAACTGTATAAATGGGTGTCTAATAGTGTAGCCTACATGTCTCCATAATTACTTTGACATTTTAGTGCACATTTGTAGAAATCTAACTTTTGTGCTTAAAACCGTCTGTGTGGCGCCCTCTCGAGGGTAAAATTATATGGCTTTGGGGGCACCTCAGCATTGATACTTCATGTTTTATCACTTAAATTACACAATCACATGTTGATTGTAGCGCCCTCCGCTGGAAACAAGGGGAACTAACCACAATAAAAACAACATACAAGCCATCATTC
>OMNZ01071104.1:0-12227 GCA_900303255.1 Lesueurigobius sanzi | reverse complement strand
TGCCATCTACAGACCAGAGCCACACATAACACTGACCTTATGCCATCTACAGACCAGAGCCACAGATAACACTGACCTTATGCCATCTACAGACCAGAGCCACAGATAACACTGACCTTATGCCATCTACAGACCAGAGCCACACATAACACTGACCTTATGCCATCTACAGACCAGAGCCACACATAACACTGACCTTATGCCATCTACAGACCAGAGCCACACATAACACTGACCTTATGCCATCTACAGACCAGAGCCACAGATAACACTGACCTTATGCCATCTACAGACCAGAGCCACAGATAACACTGACCTTATGCCATCTACAGACCAGAGCCACACATAACACTGACCTTATGCCATCTACAGACCAGAGCCACAGATAACACTGACCTTATGCCATCTACAGACCAGAGCCACACATAACACTGACCTTATGCCATCTACAGACCAGAGCCACAGATAACACTGACCTTATGCCATCTACAGACCAGAGCCACACATAACACTGACCTTATGCCATCTACAGACCAGAGCCACACATAACACTGACCTTATGCCATCTACAGACCAGAGCCACACATAACACTGACCTTATGCCATCTACAGACCAGAGCCACAGATAACACTGACCTTATGAACATCCAAGTATAAGAGGAGGGGAATTCATAATTATTATCATCATCCATGAAAAATATCATGAATTTATGTAAATAAAGCAAGAATGTGTCCCATACCAGCAGTTCAACATGTTTAGGTCAATGTAGGTCAGTGAATAATATGAATATATGACTTATTT
Source organism: Lesueurigobius sanzi (assembly GCA_900303255.1). Classification (NCBI taxonomy): domain Eukaryota; kingdom Metazoa; phylum Chordata; class Actinopteri; order Gobiiformes; family Gobiidae; genus Lesueurigobius; species Lesueurigobius sanzi. The sequence continues at coordinate 11,425 of OMNZ01071104.1, read as the reverse complement.
TATGTGACATAGGCACATAGCTTTGAACAAACTGGAAAACATCAATAAAAAATGTGTGCATCATGTTATAGAATACATTAACCGCTAGGCGGCGCTGTGTGTGTTCTTGGATGCACAGAGGCTTGTTGCATGTAGATGTTATTAGACTGTTCAGAAGAGACAGAGTTAACACCACAACGTTCTAAATAGTTTAAAAGTGAGGTGGTGGACAGGTAGGAATTCAGTGCTTGGTTTATGGCTAATATCTCTATCATTACTGGAATTCAATACATGAAAAAACACGTGTAAAAGTAAAGTCTTCTCTAACTATCAGCACATATGGACTAAGGTCAAATTATTTTCTCATAAAGATGTTAAAAAGTGGTGACAATATTCAAAACATGTGAGTGATTTAAGGGGACACTACAGGAATTTCTTTTTTTTTTTTACATTTTCATATTTTTGGGCAGTTTGCTCTCACCTCTTCCAAACTTTCACCTGGAATCAAATAAATGACCAAATCTTTACAATAAGGAGCGTAGTTGTGCAGAGTCAACATTTCTCCATAGAACTATATGGGAAATTGTAACTTCAATGACCTATTCTCTCAAAATACATTTTTCTCACATTGTGGTGACAACATCCACTTTAGTGGCTCCTACAGACTCCAAACTTTACAGTCTTGGACTTAATATTTTGAAGCTTTGTTCAGGGGGATTTTTTTTATATTTAATTCCTGAAATTTAATTCCCTGAAAAACAAGTTGAAACTAGATTTTTTTTTTTTACAGATTTATTAACTCAAAATATCCAAAATTCTATAGGTAATTTTAGGCAAAAATTCTTCAGTCTTCATCTGTGAAGAATTTTTGCCTACGATGGACAACTCCTGTACGACTGAGAACCTACACAAAAATATAGGTAATTTTGGCCATTTTTATGCATAAAATACCTAACTTTTATATGAAAACATAAAATGACAGAAAGCTGTATTTTCCCAATTGATCCCTCAATTGATTTTTTTCCCCCCAATTCCTTTGCTGTGTCTCACCTTCATTTTGGTCAAAAAGGACTTTGGGCCAAAATATCCCAACTATAGCTAACAATGATCAGGTTCAACTAGTGGATTTTTTTTAATCTAGAAATGTCCTTCTCTCCCAGAGTTGTTTTGGCACCTGTCCCATGACATCACGTCTGTGTCAGCAGAAAGTAAGCTTAATGCAGTAAACTTAATGCAGTAAGCTTCATGACATCATCACTAGAACATAACACATTTAACCACCGTTTTACCAGAACACGCTTAACACAGGTTTGTAGATAGTTTTCCATGATCACAATTACACAACGTCACATACACAGCGGTAGAGTTTCTATTACCGTGCCATAATATTCCAATAATATGACAAATATTAAGCTGTATCAATGTATGAGTCAGGGGGAACTTTCCGCCTTCCCACAACTCTACAGCATATCCTCTAAGTTAGGGCTGTCCAAACGTTTTTCAACAAGTATATATGGCATGGAGGGCCACAGATCAGTGGCCAGTGCAGTCAAACATCAAACTGTGTTCATTTAAAGCAGTGGTTCCCAAAGTGGGGCCCTGTCATTTGGCCCTCAAGGTGGTGCTGGGATTGTAAGGAGTATCTACAGTGCAGAAAGATGATCATTTAATCATGATTTGTGCATGTAAATACATTTATCTGTCAAAGGAATATGTCTTTGTACATTTGGAATAATAATTAAAAAATCTTTTTCTACCTTTTGCACTTAAAAATTAGGAAATACATTTAATTTTAATGGAAAAAAGAACAAAAATCTATTTGTTTTGACATTTTTTACTTGGGAAGTCATTAATTACTTTAAATATGGTGAAATATTCCTACACCCAGAAAAGTTCACTTATTAATAAGTCATTTTTTGCAGTGTACTTTGATTAATTTGACTATTTCTCCTTAATAAGGACACCAAAACTCAACAGCACAGTTATTAAAGGGTATTTTAATCATAGATCTGGTTAAGTTTGGTCTTTCTTCATGTAAAAACGGTATTCACTGATAGTTTTCCGTTTTAGCCCTCTGTGTAAAATACTTTCGGCACCCCTGATTTAAGGCACTACACCTTACATTTTTTTTAATTTTAGCCCCAAAATAGAATGTTGTAAAAGTAGTAACTTGTGGACAAAATAAGCCTGATGCGTGAAGTCTTCACTGTATTATGATTTGTTGATGTTGTATATGGTCAAACCAAAAAGAGGTTTACCTTTCTCATCACATATTGACTCTGAAGGACGGTCATGACAGTAAAAATACCTATTTCATCACAGTTTGACTAAAAGGTTAAAATCAGGTATATTACCTTTAAGAGAGGTTTAAGATAAGATAATATAGTTCTTTTGTTACCACAACTCTTAAGACATAGGATCACACAGGGGGGTGCAAAAAGGTTAAATCTTTCTCCACACCTGTATTGAATCTGGAACCTTAATGCCAGCTCCGTCTCACAATAAATAATCTTGCAGCAAAACGTAGCATCTCTGGCGATGTGTGCCAATTCAACAAGAAGCTTGTGGGCCACAAAAAATGGTCTCAGGACTTTGAACACCCCTGCTCTAAGTTAGTGATACATTGTGGCTTTTTGCGAAACAGATATTGCACCACGATACGATATGTTTTGTGATATATTGTGCAGGTCAGGTCACAAAAAAAGACCCATACGAGGTGTGCATGTAAGCCTGTGACTACTGGATATTCCTTTTTACACCTTATTGTAAATGGATGCACCACACAGACACCACGGTCTAACATTGTTGTGTTAATTAAAACTTTGACCTTTCTTTTACCCCTGAAATATTTTAACTTCTGTAGTTCCTAGGCCTGTTCATTATTATTCATAAAGAAACGACAGAACTAAGTCAATATTTGTTGTCACTGTTTAGATTGACTTGAACAGGACAAAACAGGACTGGCTACAAAAAGCCTCGACCTGATAAGAATGCTGCAGCATGCCTTTAGTTTTACAGGCTTCACCTTTATCCCAATATACTGTATATGTACTGTATATGTACTGTATATGCACTGCTCAAAAAAATAAAGGGAACACTAAAATCTGCTCAAAAAAATAAAGGGAACACTAAACTAACACTTGGAGTGTGTTGTTTATTTTTTCGAGCAGTGTATATTGATCTAGTTAAATCATTCTTCCCCATCTGTCAATAGTTGTTCTGCTTTTCATGACTTTAGTGTTATGTCTGTGTAGCATAATTAAGGTCCTGCCAAACAAACCTTTGCACTTGTAATGTTATAAAATAGTTATATATACTTGGGAGTTGTGTTTAGTTTTATTTGAACGTGTTAATCCTAGGTCATCTGCAGACAGATCACTAACACTAATCAGTGGTTCTCAAACTGTGGTACGTGGACCTCTTCTTCAGGTGATACTCGAGTCATCTGCAAATTAATTCTTTAGTAACGCTTTTAGGCTATACATGGTTTATTCCCAGTTTAGACATAATTCAATCCTACTTAAATCTATTTAGCCAGGTCAGTACTAAAATGCCTTTACTACATTAATCTGTTGCTATTAAGAGGAATTGCTGGTGATAAGAAGACACTATTTAATCTTCCAACTCAAGGTGTGTAGGCCCACACCAAATACTTTAAGCGGGTCCGTTTACCCTGCTGACTTTGGCCCACCACCATCTACAACCTTGTGAACAGTTGTCAGGTCACATTTCACAGAGGAGACTGTGAAATGTGTTCCTGATCGGAAAGACAGATGGACTCTCCAGTCACGCTGTGTGTCAAAGTACTTTTCATACACAGCGTTACTATAGCAGCTATTCAATACAAAGCATTCACTCATAAGGTTACCTTTATTTCTCTTTACCAGCAACATTCCTGTGTTCAGGAAGTAACACTCTGGTGTGGGGCAAAACAAGCGAAAAGAAATGGCAAAGGTCAGGAGAAATGTATGTAACAGATTTCCTCAATTCAACCAGTAGACAACTACTAGCTGGTCCCAATAAATACACTTCATTGAAGTCCTTCCAAATGTACAAGGTATGTTACAATAGATCTTTATAACAGAACAGTGAACATACAACTTAGATGACTTTCTTAAGCTCATCATACAAGACGAGTACAAAAGCACCACCCATGCCTCTGAGGACATTAGACCACGCTCCCTTGAAGAAAGCCTTGCCACCTTCATCACGAGCAATCTTCCTCCAGCAGTCGAGGGTGCCGGTGTACATGATGTCAGCTGCAAATAAGCATTTCAGATTATTGTAGACAACATGAGTGCATCCCATAACAGCTAGTGTTAGGGTTAAGTACCTCCTTTGCGTCCAGACTGCATCATCATACGTCGGCGGACAGTGTCGAAGGGATAGGACGTAAGACCAGCAACTGCCGTCACAGACTGAGCGATCATCCAGCTGACAAAAATGTGTGTGTTCTTTGGATCTGGGAGCATTCCTGTACGGAGAAGAAATGCCAGTCAAGAAAACCCATCTTTTTTTGTTGACTGACCAGCAATAGAGTCATCTGAGCATATGCTTGAACTTACCCTTTGCTGTGTCGTAGACACCAAAATAAGCAGCTCTGTAGATAATGATGCCCTGAACTGAGACGCTGAATCCCTGGTACAGGCCTCTGATGCCATCAGACTTTGAGATCTTCACCAAGCAGTCTCCTAAACCCTTGAACTCGCGCCCGGCTCCGGCTTTACCAACATCAGCGGCGAGACGTGTTCTGGCAAAGTCCAGTGGGTAAACAAAACACAGAGAGGTGGCTCCGGCTGCACCTCCGGAGGCCAGGTTCCCGGCAAAGTATCTCCAAAACTGTGTATGCTTGTCAACGCCATCCAGGAAAACCTTCTTGTACTTGTCCTTGAAAGCAAAGTTGAGGGCCTGAGTTGGGAAGTATCTGATCACATTTGCCAGGTTGCCCCTCCAAAATGAGAGAAAGCCTTGCTCCTTGGGGATACGGACCACACAGTCGATTATACCTTTGTACTGCTGATCTACTGCGATTTGTTTGCTGGCATGTTGCACCTGAAAACACACAAAAAGAACACAATAAGAGAAGGAAAACACATGGCGTCTTATGAACTAGGCCTTTTGCCCGTCTGTGTCAGCCCTTTAAAATGTTCTGTGTTTCTACTTCCTCTCATCTTGACCTCACTGTCACTGACTCCTTTCACTCGGTTTGTAATATTGTTAACATTGTTTCATTGGTCTGTCCAGATAATGCTCCAGAAACAAACTAAATTACAAATGAAGAGCTGCAGACTGTGAACATCGGATATTGGCCAATATTTGTTTATTTTTTCCCAAAGAACACACGTGCATCCATGTGCCAGGACAACTATGACGACATCCAATCAACAGTTGACAGCCCCGCCCCCCTGGGGGCCCATTGCAGCAGAGGGGAGTCATGGCGTAAACCTTGTTGCGACCTTGGATGAGTATTGTCAACCCCGGGTTAAACCACATGAGTGAAAGTTGAGAAGCTTTGGAACATTTTCAGACATTTCTCCTCCCACTATATCATTGACTTTCACACACGACGGGGACCTATCACACTGCAGCTTCTATTACGTAACAATCATATGCTCCATCAGTGGCTGCACCATCTTTGTCCTGGCTATATTTAGGTGAACACTTAACATCTCCAGACGACACGGTGTTTGCTGCAGAGTCAGTGAATAGATTGAAAACAGTTAAAGCTGTTCCTATAACTCACCTGAAGAAGCAGCTTGACTCTCTCAATACTAACTCACCTGAAGAAGCAGCTTGACTCTCAATACTAACTCACCTGAAGAAGCAGCTTGACTCTCTCAATACTAACTCACCTGAAGAAGCAGCTTGACTCTCTCAATACTAACTCACCTGAAGAAGCAGCTTGACTCTCTCAATACTAACTCACCTGAAGAAGCAGCTTGACTCTCTCAATACTAACTCACCTGAAGAAGCAACTTGACTCTCTCAATATTAACTCACCTGAAGAAGCAGCTTGACTCTCTCAATATTAACTCACCTGAAGAAGCAGCTTGACTCTCTCAATATTAACTCACCTGAAGAAGCAGCTTGACTCTCTCAATACTAACTCACCTGAAGAAGCAGCTTGACTCTCTCAATACTAACTCACCTGAAGAAGCAGCTTGACTCTCTCAATACTAACTCACCTGAAGAAGCAGCTTGACTCTCTCAATACTAACTCACCTGAAGAAGCAGCTTGACTCTCTCAATACTAACTCACCTGAAGAAGCAGCTTGACTCTCTCAATACTAACTCACCTGAAGAAGCAGCTTGACTCTCTCAATACTAACTCACCTGAAGAAGCAGCTTGACTCTCTCAATACTAACTCACCTGAAGAAGCAGCTTGACTCTCTCAATACTAACTCACCTGAAGAAGCAGCTTGACTCTCTCAATAGGGGCCACAGCTGTTTTGGAAATAGCAGCAGCGATGCCTCCAGCCAGGAAGTCCTTGAGGAAGGAGATGGCTTGGTCACCCATGTTTAAGGTGTTTTTCAGGTGTTTTCTGCAGCTTCGGGGCCTGGGTCGGTGGGGTTTGGCAGCGGGACTGAAATGGCCGAGTGCGATGTTGAAGAGAGCGGATTTTAAGAGAACCCAGCGCGAGGACTAACGTTGGCTCCGGCTCCCGCTTCTGATTGGCTGGCGGGGGGCAGTGGGCGGGATCAAACGATGTCCTTGGATTCAGATTTGGCGCTGCCTCATCACTCACAGAAACCATAAAGTTTAACTCCTATCATCCCGACGTAAATGTGTGTAAAAAGTTAAATAAAAGTCTCCTGTGAACTTTTCCGTCACATTTAGTAACTTTAATGAAGTAACTTTAATTTGAGTTTCCTTTGAAGTTTCCTTTGAAGTTGGACTGACTCAAGGTTGTGCCAAATGTCACTTGAACCAGTGACTTGACTATGGCGGCTAAAGGTCATCACATGAGTCAATGTCCTTCAGGGTCATAGAATAAAGGAAAGGTGATTGAATTAGCTGAACTTTTCCCCCAAAGTAAAGGATTAATCAAAGTTTCAAACATTGTGACATTTATATTAAAATAACCAAAGGCTACTCTAGTTTGTTTTAGAAAACATTTATACACATTGATTAAATACAAGTTCATTAAACTTGAACAGTTTTTACATTATTGTGAGAGTCTTAAATAGCCTACTGTAAATGAATACCAGGTGGATCCAGGTAAATTGCTGTGGAGGATACAGTATGTTCTGTGTGCATTTTATACAGGCATTCTCTGTAAGTTGACCAATAATAATCACCAATATTTTCGTAAAGATGATTCTTTTGATCCAAACTTTCTGTTTCTTAAGTAGCGCTTCATCTCTTCAAGCTCATAAGGTCCAAGACTCTGGTCAACTCCTGGAGCAAGTTCATAGCTCAGCGGAGAGATAATATACCCGTTACGGTAAAGACAAACTTGTTTGCACATCTCAAAGCCAGTGAACAGAAGACCAAAGTAGGGAACGATCTGCAACGATAAAAGTCACATTTTGTTTTGTATAACGTGTAGTTAGGCCTAAGTTAACACAGGAAGGAATTTGACCAGTTTGTTGTTTTAGCAATTTTCCATTGAAAATGACAAGGGACAACTTTGTGCCATCATCAGGACATTTGCAGCATGACTGTTCCAAACCTTGTTCGTAATTATATTCTGAACATAGCTCTAATGTCCCTCCCCTTTGAAAGTCCCCAGTGTAGGTCACAGGTTACAATTTGTTCTTCGTCATAAAGGCACTCATGTTCCCAAGCATGTGCAGTAGAGTTATTTAAGCATTACAGTCACAGAGACAAGTCAAAGTAACTAGTAGCTTACTGTGTTGTAGTGTAATAGACAAAAAATGACCTTGATAGTGTTGGCTGTGAGGCCATTCCACAGAGAGAGGACACCGTTGTTTTTCACAGTCTGAACAAAGCAGTTCACCATTCCACTGAAATGGACATCAACGCCACCAAAATGAGGAAGACGGGAACTCTGTGCCTACAGAGAGATAAAATCATTCAGAACTTGGAACATCATTTTATATAGTTTTACTGTTTTAACATTACTTCAGTAGTGCATCCTAAACAAGGCATTGCATTTTTAAGTTTATAATGTTACAAACATAAACACATGATTTGTTTCCTTTGCACAAGTTCTGCATATTTAGCCCATCCCCAATCTGTCTCACTGTCCTTATGCCTTTGTTTGACTCTGTCCCTTTCAACACTAAAATGTCTTTGCAACATTCAGCTCTCACCAATAAGCAACTTCAATATAAGGCTACAGCCTAATTTAAACCACTGATCTCCACACAATGATGAGGGAGACCTGTGCCCTCTGCTGGCAAATGTATTTTGACTGAAAGTGAAAAACTATTGCTAAGGTCTTCAACAGTAATGCACAACTATGGACCTTTTAAATAATGTGACTGTTATAGTAAAATATGAAATAAACTTTAATTTGTTTTAACTAGTGGCACAAGACGTCCGTGTCCTTGAGTCTTCTGCCAAGATCAACTGACAGTCATGTGATCAACTGACAGTCATGTGATCAACTGAAAGTCATGTGATCAACTGACAGTCATGTGATCAACTGACAGTCATGTGATCAACTGACAGTCATGTGACGCAGGAAATGGGTCTCTGTGGTGTGTAGAGACTTTATCTACAGCTGTTTTCAGGGCTTCTCCACAAAGGAAACGTTAATCTTTCTTGTTAAACATTACACATAAATAAATGATTACCCATGTTCTGTGCCAATGCAAACTCGCTTTGTTATTGTTCATTCTCTGCACAAAATGTAATGAGTTGTCTTTGGGGAGAAAAGGAATAAAAACATAGTGTATTCATTCACTCGTTCTATATTTTGTAATAAAGCTTGCCTGCCTGTTGTCTGATAGTTACTTGCTATCTTTGGAAAACTTATCTATAGTTTCTACAGACACGGGACACATTCACATTCCCAGCTGCTGTTGAACCTTGTCGTTGCTAATAATAGGCTGATAAACCGGATGTAGTACTCTGCCCTTTGCAAAGCTATTGTTGTTTGTGTCACTTTAAAAGCCCTATATCATTTCAGACTTTTTTAAAAGTACTTTTAGCATTAAAGCTACTTTATCTTTTACCACTTGAATAAATGTGTGTATTTAAAACCAGTCCAAGTTATTAAGAGCGACCTATGCTGAGAATATCGGCAGACACGGTCAGGAATAGTTTTGTGTACTTTAAAAACACAGAGGTACACCACCTCATGACATCAACAGGTGGGGAAGAGTGATTTGAACTGAATATGCAGGATTACTTAAACCTGCATGGATCAAAAACAGCATAATGAGCTAATTTCAACATAAAAAACACGGCCACTTAATCTTCCTTTTTCTTTTCTTTCGTTTTGTGTCGGGAAACTTGTCCTTTACATTTACTTGAACCACGGCAACCAGACAGAAGCAGGGGCTTGAGCCTGGATCTTGATAAAAAACAGATTTTATAGACTAGCGTGCATGATGTTTTGGATGCACCTAGTTTACAGATTGCCTTCTATAATTATAAACTTAAAAATGATTATTATTGCCACATAAAACACAACATTCATACAGCAATTATAAACATAAAATACCTTTGGGTCAGTCACAATCCAAGTGTCATGACTGAGTTCATGTTGTAACACTCCTGTTTTACACAACATACATGTATATCCAAAAATATGATTATTATGTAATAGATACCTATGTTAATACGTAACTTTTATTGGTGTCACTTGAGCCAAATCATCCAGAGCTGTTTTGGATGTAACAAATTGGCTGAGTAACTAATGAACCATTTCATCTTGATGTATAATTTCTTATTCATCATGTTAACATGCTTCTCTGCTTTAGCTGCAAATCAAATTTAAAGCTTTTATGATTTTGTAACAAAAAATGCTGTTTTATATTATTTTGTGTCTAAAATTGTGTTTGATGTTTGAAAGGCTCTAACTTTGGTAATTAAGCATAATATGTAAGGCGTATGGAGACCAAAACAGGCCATGTGTCAAAAAATATTACAACCGAGAGTATTTTTGCAATGACGAACCATTGAAAATGGAATTGTATTGTCCAGGATTTAATGTGGTGTCCTAACGGGAATGATTATGAGCAGAACCACTGGCATAAGACACATACTGCATGATATGTTCTATCATTACTATGGTGGCAATTAATAAAACAAAAGATGTGTTGTGTGTGTGTCTCTTATGAAGGGTTGTGTGTGTTTGTGCTGCTTCTGCTCCTCCCTCTCCTCTTGTGCAGGTGATCTGTTCCCCTGACTCACCCCTCCCTTCTGGGCTTGGGTGTGGCTTCTCCCTGGGCTTCCCTATTTAAGGAGATATTTAAGGAAGTCCTGGCTGCTCAGCGCTGCTCCACCTTGGCTTCTGAGCACTGCCACACCGGGAGACTCTTTGCACTTTTATTGTTAAATCTTCTTAATAAATGGTGTTAAACCGCCTGTTGGCCTTTCTGTGCATGTTCCATTGTCACCTCATTGAGCCAGTCGTTACTGGTGCATTACCATAAACAGGCCTAACCATGAAAAAATGCCCTTTGTCCTGAAGAGGAGTAGTGGTCGTAACGGCCTATACAGCACATAATGTGTTTGTAATATCACTACTATGTCTTTTTTGCTTAGTAAACAGCACATTCTAAATATCAAGAAAGCAACAATAAAATCCAAATTGAATGTGGGTTGAATTTAGCCTGGGCCCGCCCATACTGCCTGTGACGCTTCACAAAATTCGGGCCAAGTTGCCCATCTCTACCATTTCAAATCTCCCCAGGAATGGGGGCCAATGGAAATTTAGCATATTCAAAGGCTTGATTCAGTTGTGGTCTGATTGGTTGAAGCTTCCATTAGCACACAGAGGCATTTCATACAGGCGGGTTACCGTTTTACCAGGCTTGGCCAGACTACAATTGCAGAACTTTGTAGTTGCGACAGCCAGGTTGAATTTTCATGTAGGTGCCAATTTTTTTGACACTTTGATTGTGACTAACCCACTTGCAAACTTCTTTTCATACATGTGCAGAAATACAGTGGTATGAAAAAGTTTGGGCACCGCTGTAAATTTCATGATTTCCCTTTATAAATCATTGGTTGTTTGGATAAAAAAAATCCAGTTAAATATATCATATAGGAGACAAACACAGTGATATTTGAGAAGTGAAATAAAGTTTATATGATTTACAGAAAGTGTGCAAGAATTATTTAAACAAAATTAGGCATGTGCATAAATTTAGGCACCCTTGCATTTTATTGATTTTAATACCTTTAGCACTAATTATTGGAACTCAAAATTGGTTTGGTAACCTCAGTGACCCTTGACCTCCATACACAGATGAATCATGAGAAAGGGTATTTAAGGAGGACAATTGTAAGTGTTTCTCCTCTTTGCA
>OMNZ01071050.1:0-11756 GCA_900303255.1 Lesueurigobius sanzi | reverse complement strand
GAGCAGGCTCAAGACCCACCTGTTTAGTTTAGCTTTTAATTAATAATTATCATTTTAGACATATTTATTATTTCACTATGCTCTCTACTTACTCTGTTAGTCCTATTTTACTTATTCTATATTTTGATTATTGTATATACTGTAATTGTTTCTATGATAACATTTAGATTTTCCTTTTAGACTCCTGTTAGCGTTTTATCATTTTTAGGTTCTTCCAGTGTTCCCTCCAAGGGAGCCCTCTGCCTCGGGAGCGGTTGTCGGCTCTGGCTGCCTGGGTGGAGTTGTGGTGTCTCTGCCTCCTCTGGGTGCCCTGGCTCGGTGCCTGGGTGCAGTCCTGTGGGTGCCCGGGTGGAGGTGTGGTGTCTCTGCCTCCTCTGGGTGCCCTGGCTCGGTGCCTGGGTGCTGTCCTGTGGGTGCCCGGGCGGAGGTGTGGTGTCTCTGCCTCCTCTGGGTGCCCTGGCTCGGTGCCTGGAGCTGTTCTGCTGCTCCCGACGCAGACGGCTCCTCTGCTGGACAGTACAAAAAACTACTTCCTTTCCTAGTCCATCTGCACTCAGCCTTATGTACTTACAAGACTTTTATTTGCATAAATCCTGGTGTGTGCGTGTGTGTGCATGTTCTGTCTGTGTGTGTGTGTGTCCGTGTGCCCATGCGTCTGTGCGTGCGCATTCGGATGAGCGTGCGAATACTGATGTGTGTGACAATTCTGGGGTGGGGGTGTAATTGAATGATCTGTTTTAATGTGTTTTTAATCTGTAAAGCGCTTTGAGCTGCATTTTGTATGAAAAGCGCTTTATAAATACAGTTTTGATTGATTGATTGATTGATTTAGACAGTTTACCAGCAAAAAAAGGTTGGTTTGGTGTTGTTTCATTTCAGCTTCATGAAATGCAAGGACCAAAACCTTCAGCCTTTGAGGTTAGGTTATTGCAGTACTTAAAATTGATCGATTAACCCTGCAGCCCTAATACAACGCGCCCATCGCTCACTAGCAGACAAACCTCCGTCTCACGCACCCCCAAGATAGATTACTATAAACTTCCAGGAGTACACGACCAAGGATCTAATCCTGAGGGAAGCTTGGAAGAAGAAAATCAAGGTGGGCACCAGTCTCATTAGGTTTGATCATGACTACCTAAATGAGATAGTCAAGATGCGTAAAGAATACAACCCCATCAAAAAAATTCTTAAAGAAAAGAACAGTTTCAAACCCCCTTCACAAATAAAACTAAACTTCTATGGCTATTCCAATTGCTTTACCAGCTCCTGTAGTAATAGACAAAAAGGCGAGGCAACCCTTTTTTCCAACACTTTAAAGTTTGCTTACTGAGGTGGTGGACAGCGGGGGTAGGTGCCTAATTATTAAAGGGTGGTTCAATAACGTTGTGATTACTTTTGTGTATGTCCCCCCAGATTGTGATAGGGAACTCCTCATCTCCTTTTTCAATACTCTTATCACAGAGAGCGAGGGGATTACAATTTGCGGCAGGGACTGGAATACCATTCTAAACTCTACCTTAGACACAACGAGTCACAAAAAGATCAAGCAGATCTAAAAATCTTAATGCGCTGATAAAGGAATCTGGCTTGCTCGACGTTTGGAGAACCCTTAACCCTCATAAAAAATACTTTACTCACTTTTCCCTTGCTCACCGAGTCCACTCCAGACTGACTCCAACTGACCAATACAGGGTAATAAGGTGGATAGGCACCTCCGATATTTCCGACCACAACATGATTTACTTATCTATGAACTTGTCAAACCACGCCAAATCTACCCTATGGAGATTAAACATAGGTATACTTAAGAGAGTCCATTATCAAGGAAATCAAAAACGAATTAAACGAATGCATAGGAGACAATAACAACGGCCAGGTTAAACCAACCATGGTTGACCACTCTGTTAAGGCAGTGATGAGGGGCAAACTGATCTCGAGGACTGCTTACATAAAGAAGACCAAAAGGGAAACATACGATAATTTCGAAAAAGATCTCAGGAACTTGGAAATTAAACAGAATAGTAACGATCAAAGTCTGGTTGACCAAATCAGAGAAACTAAAAACCAAATAAAAATACTCGCACAAGATGATCTGGAAAAAAGGCTAAGGGTCCGGCCCTAAAGCCACAAAACTTCTAGCGAGACGTCTTCGGAAACAGGAGCTTAACCATGCGGTCCTCGTGATCATGGACCCCACATCGGGAAATTTATCTCATGATCCTATGGAAATTAATACAATATTTAATGCTTAGTTGCTATCATAAAATAAAGCCTTAAACGCTTGCATAACTAGGAAGGAATTAGACAATTCCTTCCTTTAATTTAAAAGCAAACAAGAGCCCTGGTAGCGATGGATTTCCAATATATTTAAAGAGGAACTCGCCCCCGGACTGGACTCTCGACAACGCCGAAATACCCCCGTCCTGGCGCGAGGCGGTTATATCAGTCATACCAAAAGAGGGTAAAAATAAAGAATACTGTGAATCTTACCACCCTATTTCTATCTTGAATGTAGACTACAAACCATTCAATAATCTCCAAAAGACTAGAAGACCACTTACTGGATTAAATACATGAAGACCAGACAGGCTTCATAAAAGGTTGTCAAACACATGACAGTATTAGACGTACTCTCCATATTATAGAAGAAGCCAAAAATCAAAACCTGAAATTAGCTCTAGTCAGTATCGGCGCTGAAAAAGCCTTTGACCGGGTCAGTTGGTCCTTTCTTTATAAAGTGTTGGATCACTTGGGATTCAACAATAAATTAATCAAATGCATACAATCTCTGTATAGTAATCCAACGGCCAGGATCAAGATAAATGGACACCTGTCCCCCACTTTTCAACTGAACAGCCTCTTCTCCCTGAATTTCGACAAATTGCTGAAATCAATCCAGGAAGATATAACTTGTTGGTCAATATAGACTTTAGATTTTAGCACAAGAAAAGAGATTTTGAAGATGAGCCTGTTGCCCAGATTTTTATACCTATTTATGGCACTACCCGTTAAAATCCCAGAGAAACATTTCAATGAGTGGGACAAATTAATATCACGTTTTATCTGGGCAGGAGCAAGACCGAGGATAAAATTCATAACCCTCCAAATCAGAAAACTTGGCGGTCTAGCCCTCCCCAACTTGAAGGAATATTACCTGGCAGCACATTTGAGATATACAATTTGCTGGTGTTCCCCGGATGTGGAAGCCCAGTGGAAACAAATTGAGTTCAACGTGGGAGAATCCCAGCCCCAAACACAATTAGGAGAAAAAACAAAGATAGACAAAATAGGTTAAGGTGAACTTTATTGTCCCCGTAGGGAAATTTGTCCTCTGCATTTGACCCATCCTTCGATGCCGCTGGAGCAACCCGTCAGGAGTAGTGGGCGACTGCAGTGCAGCGCCCGGGGACCCATCTCCAGATGTGGAGCTAGGCTATCCTCTCGTTTTCCTTACTGTTTAAATTATGTTGCAATATTTATGTCTAACCTGTACATTTTCCTTCTGTTCATTGCTATTCACATTGTGTCCTCTTTTTCTGTTCCCCTCCGGTGGCGAGTTTCCTGGGCCGGTGAGGACCAGTACAACTGTACCGTCACCGTGAGACAGGACAGCATTCGTGAGACTGGACGGCGTCGGCCACGTCTACTCCTCGTGTTGTCCTTTGATTGGGTGGATTTTCTCTCTGAGGGGCGATTCTCCGATCGCCTCGAGCTGCACATTCCCTATGCTGTGCATGCAGGTTTTCATGGTTTTAACAAAGTAGGCTATTTCCTCATGTTTATGCAACTTTATAGCCAGCATTAATACAACTTACAGCCAACATTTATGCACTGATTACACAGTAATCTTACAGAATTAGCTCATCATCTTAATTTATGGGCGCCCCACCGCCCATAATGGACCAGCCGCCACTGACGAAGTACGAAGAGCATTTTATAGATATTACCTTCAAGTTTACTCTATCAAATGTCCTCAAATAGCATCACTTTGTTGATAAAAAGTCGATAAAAATATAATTTCCGTACTCCTTTTTCCGTTTATTTCAGAGGAGCAGGAGACTCAACAATCTCTGAAATGCTCATTTGACTTATTCAACGTGCATAGTCTGTTGCCACACAATGGCGCGCAGAGGAACAGGTAAACAGGCTGTTAGTGATTTTTGTTACTTAGTCTTTCTGGCACTTTAATCAACAAGGGTCGAGGGATATCTTGTCAGCACCTCCACTACATGGTACTTTCTGCCCTGTTTTTTGATTCTCATCCCTAGTCTTTGTGTATAGAGAATAATGGCCATGCAAGAAAGCCAACATCATGCAAAATTAGTCAGAGAAGTTTAAAAAAACCCATCAACAGTAGATGGTTTATATTGTGCACGATACTGACATTTCAATTAGTTTCAATTTCCCTTCCTAATTTAATGAAACAAGAAAATCTCATACACTGCTCTAGATGAACTAAATTCATTTGATTCAAATGTATAGTGACGCGTAGAAAATGAAAACTGGGCAGTAGATATGAGCTTTTTAACTGGTTTTCTGGGTCACTCAAAGGCCAGGTCATTTCAAACACACCGTGACTTCAAGCGCTCTAATTAAGCAGAACATTTACTTGTTGCACAAAGGAACTAGTTGATTCAGAGCTTCTGAAGTTACTATTCTGAGCTGTAAAGTTCCATTTTATGTCGACTTTTACAAGGCGCAGTCACTCGTCTCTTCCCACCACCCAACAACCTCTGATCTGAGTCACCCCTCCACACACTCCTGTGTCCAGCTGTAACCCAGGAAGTGCTTTTGAAGTCAAGCATGATTAACATGTAATAACACGTTTGGCTTTTAAGTAATCCTCCCCGCGATGACTGCATTTCCAAAGGCATAAAATACTGGGAACCCACTCGATAAGCCGCCTTCATGTGACAGAAAAGCCACTTGTTTCTGTGTGAATTTATAGAGCCCACTGGTTTGGCATTATTGCCCACAAAGGTGACTAATGAGCGTGAGGTGAGAAGTGAAACTTGTCATTAGAGGGAGAAATATGGACAGGGCCAGTCGAAGCACACAAGTGATTGAAAGTGGCGGGGTGGAGAAAAGATGTGATGATTAAACTGTAGGAACAGGCATTACGACCTTCCCATCATTTGGCAGACATGTCTGTCATGCCTTTGTTCTGGAGGAAGTGCCATGCTCGGTCCCTGGATGCTGCCCCACAATCTGGACACTAGTCAGCAGAAGGCGTAGATAGATAACCCAAACGTAATCCACCAAAAAGTCATCAGTTGTACTGTTGGATGAGTCTTTCAGCTTAATTAAATTACTTAAGTCTCCGTTTGTAAGATTTGTACGAAGCTAGATATAGGGTTAAAGTTTAAAAATACTGTATTGACATATTTTACAAATACGCATAAATAGCATTTAAAATATGATGCATTATGCCCTGATGAAGACCTACGAGTTGAAACACACAGGCTGGTCCAAGTCTTAATAAAGGACTTTTACTTTAACCACACAGGACCTATTTATTTGACAACATAGATTAGTGAAATAGATACTTAAATCGTTGGAGGTGGGACCTTTCTATGCCTGCAAAGGATTCCTCTGGATTCTCTGGGCATCCCTATCCCAAAATATCCCTAGTAGCGGCACGGTGGCAGAGTGGATAGCGCTCTTGCCTCACAGCCAGAAGGTCCCGGGTTCGATTCCCGGCCCGTGCGGCCTTTCTGTGTGGAGTTTGCATGTTTCTCCCCGTGCCTGGATGGGTTTCCTCCGGGTGCTCCGGTTTCCCCCATCAACCCAAAACATGCACATTAGGTTAAATCCTCCAGCCCTTGTAACTGTAAACTTGTACCAGCTAAGATAGAATAATAATATATTGGTTTTATATAGCACTTTTCTGGGCACTCACAGACGCTTTACATGGCATTATTCATTTACACTGTACTTGGTGGTAAGCTAATATTGTAGCCACAGCTCTGCCCTGGGGTAGAAGCAAGGCTGCCAATCTGTGCCATCGGCCCCTCCGACCACCACCAACCCTCACACTACATTCATCCAGTCCTGCGTAGGTTTCCTCCGGTTTCCCCTACCACCAAAAACATGTACAATAGACAAGGATGAATGATGTCTGGGTGAGTCCTCCTCCTCCTCCCATAGCAAAGATTGAATGATTTCGATTATTGTGACTGGTAATGTTCAATTGTGTGCCTTGTAGAGTTGTTTAGATAAAAACTATATCTTCCAACATGTTAAGGCCACATTTGAACTGATATACAGCACAAGTGAAGTATCTACTCACTAAAGTGACGCTTTTTCAGAACAGAATTAAGATTAAAAGCCTATTCTGAGGTTTGAACTGGAGAGAAAATTACATCCAAATCACATCTCTCCTCAGTGCTTTCAATAAAAGCTGCACAAATTGGTTAAGGGTTATAAGGTGTCACATGCGAATGACAGAATAATTGCACAAAGGACTGCTTCAGAAACGGGAAGAAAGGGAGACATCTGAGCCCGACACTTAGCCTGATAGAGCAGTAGCTGTTTGATAAAATAATAGAGTAGGTAACCGCCTGTTGGAGCATTACTACAACAAGGCCATGATTTA
Organism: Lesueurigobius sanzi; assembly: GCA_900303255.1. Classification (NCBI taxonomy): domain Eukaryota; kingdom Metazoa; phylum Chordata; class Actinopteri; order Gobiiformes; family Gobiidae; genus Lesueurigobius; species Lesueurigobius sanzi. The sequence goes on along the minus strand of OMNZ01071050.1, from coordinate 5,161 downwards.
TAGTAGGATTAGGGTGTATGTGAGATGCTGAACTAGCGACCGCTCAGGGGGGTCAGTCTTTCCTGGTGACCCGCCCCCCAGTCTGCACAATGATGCTGGGTCACTTTATAGCAGCCTGAGACAGATGGCCGCCTCCGTCTCAGCGGTGGCCAAGGTCACCCCTCACGCCCCGTTCACACCTGCACCCCAAACACTCTCATGATCGTCTTTATTCCAAACACCTAACGCCCACAGAACAGCCCTCCCTCTCACTGCTACACTAGGCAGTTAACAAAGGAATCACTGGGTTGGGTTTACACTTTGTGAAATTGTTGATATGCTTCAAACAGGTCAAGCAAACCTAAAGCCTCTGAATAATGATGAACAGAAATGTGGCTGTGAATAGTCATTAGTCCAGGGATAGGGAACCTATGGCTCGGGAGCCAGATGTGGCTCTTTTGATGACTGCATGTGGCTCTCAGATAAATCTTAGCATTTCATAATTACAAAAAAAAAATCAGTATGGGCTTATTTAGGGTTCTCCTGAAGACGACCACATTGTGTGAAACAATCCAGAGCAGTACGTAAATAATGCATAAAATCCAATGTTGGTGATAAGTTATCATTCTTCTCCGTGTGAGCATTGTCCAATCATGGTAAAAACAAAAAAAATCCAACAGTCCAAATACTAGAGGCTGCTCTGTGGCAGTCAACAATTGCGCTGTTCACATTGGGGCACATAGTTTTGTATTTTGTTTAGTATCGTGATAGGGGCATATTTTATCATTAAGCAATCATTTGCAATTTTATTCTTAAAAATCATGAATACTGCCTAATAATAAATATTTATTATTCCATAACTAAATGGTTACACCCCTCGTATGTATTGGATAACTCCAGTATAACAACATTGCTAAAAAGAAAAAAATTATATTATGTTATATTGTATGGCTCTCACGGAAATAAATGTTAAAATATGTGACTTTTTTTGGCTCTTTAAGCTAAAAAGGTCCCCGACCCCTGCATTAGTCATTACTTGGTGTCCAACAAAGTTGTTGATATTGGCTCCAAGCGACAGTAAACATCAATAGGTTGTGTTCACGTTACAGAATTCTATTTCAGTTGGAGCAGGTGGCAATACAACTCTATGGGAGGGAAATTTCCAAAAAGAAAATTGACAACCGTTTTCCTTGATCATTATTTGATCAAGGAAAACACAAACCTACCATACTATTCTTATGGCTGAAAGTCCTCTCTACTGGCCAATATCACGCACATGTTTTTGAATACTGTCACCACTATTGGACACCATTTTGAGAAAATAATTTGACCTTAGTTCATACGTGCTGATATAGAAAATAAACTAAGGCTAGAGAACTGCATTTTCACAGTTACCATCGTTACTGCCATGGAATTTTTTAGCTGTCCTCCACCACAATTTTTAACTATAGGGTCTTTATAATGTTGTGATAACAGATGAACGCAACCCCTCTTTAAAGACAGCAAAATGACGTTGTAAATACTGACATTTGGAATGATATAGCAGCACAGTCGAGCACTCTCACCAAAAGGTCCTGGGTTTGATTCTGGGCCAGGTTAGGTCTTTTTGTTTGCAGTTTGCATGTTCTTTCCGTGTCTATGAGGGTTTCATCTGGTCGCTCTGGTTTTTCCATTTGCACATTAGGCAACTATTGGTCTGAAATGTGCTGACTAAGTGATGAGTGACAAGAGGACATATTTTCTTATGGGGACATTTCGTTCACTTAATCAATCACTCAATTTGTTTTTGTATAACTCAATATCACAACAAGAGTCGCCTCAGAGGACTTCACATACATCAAAATATTGAAACAAGGAGCAAATCATTCCCTTAGAAATATACGGTTCTATCTGGCATTTTTATCGAAATTGAGTTATTCATAGATTTCGGATTCTGGACAAATTCTGTACACTATTACAAAAAATAAAGATTTTGATGAGCAGAAGCGCATTACCCATTCCATTTTTCAAATTAAAGTCTACATAATCAAATGATGGTCGCACTGTTCTCAACACTCAAGATGGAATGTTGTGTTAACACAGACTGACTGACAGAACACTGAAGTCACTTGTTAAATTCGAGCGAGCGTACATTAAGGGCCTCCATTCTTATCCCTGATCAATTGGCGCCAGTGTGTTTGTATGAAAGGCTTGGCAGCAGCTCGCTCAGTCGGGGGAGTGCTATTGACGAGAGGCTCTGATCCATGAGACGGGCTACCTGTCACCGCCACATCGGTCCCTCCCCACGCATCCAATATGAGCACGCAACAGATCAATGTCCACAGACACAGTCCTCCCCCCCTGCAAAACTAATTATCTGAACGTTTTACACTGCCAAGGCCCCTCCACGCTTTGTTTATGCAGCCAGCAATTAGGCGAAACAGTCAATAAAAGGCAAAGGGAGGTAGCGCTGGTGAAGTGGGTGGGGACAATGGTGTAGTTTGACTAAATCTGTCAATACCTTCTGATAATGAAACAATATCCAGTGCTTTAGTTGAACCCCAAAAGGGGAAATTAGAATTTTTTGAAATTTAGCTTAGTCAAAAACTACAACAAGAAAACAACTAATATATCAACAAAATAAAACCATGAATTTAAACCTGGCTATTCACTATTTACATTTCGCGCTTGAAAAATAACAACTTTGACAATTGTTACACATTAAATGCCTTACGAAAACATAAAATGACGGAAAAACTGAGTTATTATTATTTCAATTTACCAAGCACATGACAGTGACACTTTCTTTATAAACTGCGATGAAATCTTGGTAAGTATTATGTGTATGAACTTGGTTAGGCTTGTTCAATCTATGAGAACATTTGAATGAATGTAAATCCTCAGTATACAGTAAGTGAGCAGCAGCAGGCCTGAAGGCGGGGAACACAACATCCAAACTGTTCCTGTCACTTTGTCACAAGTTAACTCTGCCAAAGCGCTACTCGTCATCTCATCCCACTAGAGTGATGCTTCCTTCTAAATCACTTTAGCACGCACAATTAAGTCACCGTGAATATTTATAGGGGCCTTTAAGACGTCTTCCCTCGGTCCCCCAGGTGTCGCAAAGTGGTAGTAATCAGGATTCAGGTGCACCTCCTGTTGTACGGAGATACAACGCAGGTCTACAGAGAACACTAAAATAAGCTGAAGGTCTACCTTTTTAAAGCAGCTTGTATGCAAAACAAGTGTGTGTTTGCCCCAAGTTTCTCTAAATGCAAAACAATGAGACAGATGGTGCAAGTAAATCATGTCAATACAACAACGCCATTTACATTTTGATGCACACGTTTTGACTGCTTGCAGTAAATTGTATGCGAGAAGATATACTTTAATAGCATTTTGTTACCGGGGCTGGTCCTAACATTTCAGCGTGAGCAAATAAAATGCACGTCTGCTTGAGTGCAGCCCAGCAGGAGGGCAAAGGCAAAAAGATTCAAATAGGAGTTTTTCCACAGGGATATAATGATTGTTTCTTCGCAGCAGGTCTAAGGCCTACCATCTGTCAATAGAGCTATTTTGAGAGTGCTGGTCCATGTGGTTGAAATCGTAGAGGCAGATTAAAGTGAAGGAAAAAGAGCTGCAGTGAAGTCACTCTAAATTTCCATTAGGGAGCATGTGTGTCACTGTACACTGTGATAGTAAAACTCTAGCATAGTGGTGGCACAGCCCATAGATTTCCATGCTAACAGTAGAGCAGTCGGAGTTTAATCTGTCTCAGGAGAGCAGCTAAACCCAAGCCACTCGCCTGTAAAACCTGAAGACCTGAGAGCAGTCCTCTGTGAACGGCCCTATCTGTAATTAAATTAAAACCTGATTTCCCTCAGCTGAGACTTGATTTCCTCCTGGTCTAATTATGCTGCGTAAGAGTGCGCACAGCTCTGGTCACTAGCACATAATATATGAGGTCAGCACTAATCTGACTTTCACAATGGAAGTGGACATAATGCTCCATCTGCAGGAAAATATATTGCAAATGCAAAGTCAGTTAGTGTTTTGGTTTGATTCCAGACCATGCAGGGCCTTTCTGTGCTGAGTTTCTTCCATCAGGTCTCAGGTCACCCGTCACCACCTCTTACGCGCTCGCAAAAGAGGTCTAATGCAGCCTAAACACAAAAATCTCTTTAGTACTACAGTGCTTAACAAATGTATTAGACTACCACCCAGTATACGGTATCCACCACTGCTGCCATAATTGAAGAGTATTTCTGTTTACCATTTCATGTTTCTATAATGGTTAATCCACCAGTATGTGCAAGATCTTTTTATCAAAACCATATCTTTAATGCTAAAATATAAGTATTGTTGGTCTCTATTAGGGCTGTCCCCGACTAAAGATTTTCTTAGTCGACTAAAAACATGCCCTGAGCAGCGATTAGTCGACTAAAAGGGGGCGTGGCCACATGTTGGATTTTTTTAAATATTTTTTTTTTTACTTTTTTTTTTAGGCTATTTATAATCAAAATGATTATATTATTATTGCTGTTGTTGATATTATAATCAATGTGAACTGAGTTCAAGCATTTTGACACGTTTTTAAATATTAATATATAACACTTATTGAACGGGCGTGATCACGTGATTCTCACTCTTCTTCTTACGGGGCGCTGCGTGGGTACAGCCAGACAAATGACCTGTTACTGGTTATTACACCGAAAAGAGGATAATCCTGCAGGAATAATGACTGTGACTTCGCTGACAAACATCACTTGCTACAGCGCGAGGCATGGACCGGATTTCACGCTCGAGCCCCACTTCCCTCTGCTCTCCCCGTAGTTCAATCCCCAGCACTGGCTCCGTACGGTCACACCACCGCCTAACGCCAGAAAGATCCCCGCGTTTCCTGTCAGTCCAGATATATTGATAAACAGCTGATTCGGTGGCGCGTTGCAAACAAGGCTCCGTGATGTGTTTGCTACAGAAAATCTGCACAAGGCGCTCTTTTAAGCGGCTGCAGCTGCCTCAGTCTTCATTCACAAAGTTAGTTACTTTATCATTAAAGCTTGATTCAATACATCGCTGCCAGATATGCACCAAAGAGACGGTCGCCTTTCACTTTCACCCAGTCCTCTCTCCTCAGTCCTCTCTCCTCGTCACGCACACACGTGCGCACACACACCGGACCAAAGTACACGTGTTCTCTTTC
>OMNZ01071042.1:4245-15457 GCA_900303255.1 Lesueurigobius sanzi | reverse complement strand
CGCCGACACGTACAGCCTGTGGTCTCCCCGTCAGAAAGTCCAGCAGCCAGTTGCACAGTGATGTGTTGATCCCCAGATGGAGCAGTTTGTGTATTAGCTGCTGAGGGATTATAGTGTTGAATGCTGAGCTAAAGTCTAAAAACAGCATTCTAACATAGGAGTCCTTATGAATTTTATTGTCCCACATTTGTCTTGAGCACATAGTGCAGACAATAGTGGCCAAAATTTTGAAATGTGCTGCATTGTTATTTGGAGCGATGAGACCAACGGAACGTTTTGGCCACAACCACTTTAGAGAGGAGTCAACAAGGTGAATGATGAAAGTTGCACCATTCCTGTGATACACGGAGGTGGATGACTGATGTTTTGGGGATGTGTGAGCTACAAAGGCACAGGACACCTGGTCTAAGCCTGGTCTAAACTGATGGGAAGATGAATGCATCATGTGATCAAAGAATACAGGAGGATCATTTGCACTTATCAGCCTGGACGCCGCACTTGGATGTTCCAACAGGACAATGATCCAAAACACAAATTGACCTGTCACTGGCTACAGCAGAATAAATTGAAGGCTCTGGAGTGGCCATCTCAGTCTCCTGACCTCAATATCATTGACCCACTCTGGGAAGATCTCAAATGTGCAGTTCATGCAAGACATGCCAGGAATTTACACGAACTGGAGGCTTTCTGCCAAGAAGAATGGGAAAACACATATTTCTCCAAATGTAGCTGAAGCATACACTTTTCAGAGTAGGGCTTTGACTCCGAACTTCGTTATTCAAATATAATTTGATTATTGTAAAAATGAAAGAAATTCAAACAAATTTTAGGGAGCCCTTAATATTCAAACCTGTATGGGCATTATTAGCCCACCACAAATGATCGGGAAAAGTGCCACAAGGCTATTTTTCGAGTCTCTTGTTATTTCAAGGCCAATTCTCTATATAAAGTGACCTTTTCAAATGGAAATATTGTACATTTTAGCTATATTTTATTGAGCATTGATTGATTTACTAATGGAAGACAGAAGGGCAGCCAGCGGGAGCAGTGGATGATAACGGGGGATAGTAGCAGTGCTAGCTCCGAAGCCGGCCGGGACAACAGCTCCTCAAACTGGGCCTGGAAACATGGAAATGCCGATTGGAGCAGCTGTCATCCAGGCGCAGTGTCCCTGGAGGATATACTGAACCCAGAGACCGTGTCTCTGCTGCTGTAGTTCTGCTTTACTCACTAAATAATGATCGCTGACTCATATATGTCCGCCATGTTGGCTACATGTTCCAGTTAATATTTTGACATTTTTGTGCAAACTTGCTCAAAAGTGTCCTTTATGCCTAAAACCGAGTGGCTAACGCCCTCTAGAAGTTGAACTCGTAATGTGTATATTCCATTTGAATTTTGCGGTTAGCTGAGGACGTAGAAGTTGTGCTGTCGGTAAAAGTCTACGTCATTAGCTCTGCCACGTCTCATCATCCTCTAACGCTGTGGTGTCACTGTGGCTCCTCCCCCGTAGCCAGTTGGAGTTGGATTATCGAGCACGCCTCTTTCACGCCAGATTTCCAATTTTTGGTGTGGGTGGAGTAAGGCTCTGGCATGCCCGTTTAGGCCCTCTTTAAGTTTGATACTAATATCGGTCTTACTGAAGACATTTAATGCTCAAAATATTATTACAAAATATTCAAATATATATTACAATATCAATATTAGTAACTTCGAATATGATTTTTGAGCAAAAGTCAAAGCCCTATTTCAGACCCAGACAACTTTCCCACCTGGTTGTTGCGCAGCGTTGGGGTCACAACAGCTCAGAGTCTGAGTCTCACCACTGGTCAGGCGTCGCGAGGCCCCATCTCTCTATCACGCGCACTGCCCAGTCTTCGAGCTCAGAAACTCTCGTTTCAACTTGCGTTACCCGGTTCGTTAGGCTGTGCAGGTCATCATTTGGTCCAGCTTGCTGCTGATCCCCGTAATTTCTTGCCTCATTTCGGCCCGAATTTGCCTGACTTCCTGCAGAATCTCCTCCTTTAGCCCCGCCAATGTAAAGTTCTGGGGAGGGTCACTGCTAACAGTTAGCTCCTTGTTAGCTTTTGCCTGAGCTAGCTGGGGTGTAGCCTAAACTTTCTGCGCTTTTCTGGTTTGGGACCATTTTTCCCTTTTCTTTTAGAGCTGAATATGAACCGAGTTCCCTTCGGAAACAGTGTAAAGTCCCCCCAGTTGTTAGCTCATGCACTGCTGCGTTACTATGACTACCACAGGCTTTGTTTAAAGAGAGCGAGTGACGGACGAAAGGGACAGAAAGCTCTGTTCGTATCCATATGTGTTTCCAACACAGTATAAATGAGCCTTTAGTCACCAAAGAGACGTTTTTAGCTTGTCATCGTCACGTTATCGTCGTGAACAAAATAATTTCGTCACAGTTATCGCTGACGAGAACAACGCTGCCGCAGTGTGGTACCCAGTCGATGTTGTCGAGCCAGTTGTCTCGTATCTGCGTTTCTTTTTTGATGAAGTAGTTTCCCTCTGAATCGAAGTGTCCCTCCTCCATCTCCTCTTTCAGATTGAATGGAGTGATGGACACGCCCTCGTCGTAGTCGATCGTGGCGTTCTCTTGACCTGAAACAAAGCAACAATCACAGAAATCAGAAACCAATTTATGCCAATTTACTTCATATATAAATCACTGAAGATTTGAATGAGAAATTTGACTAAACATTTCTAAATGTTGAATTCATAGTGTATATGTAGGTTTTTCACTGGGCCCAACTCAAAATTAGGGTTGCACAATATTGAAAAACGTGAGATATGTGATACAGCAGCGCAATATTGCTAATTGGCAGGCTCAAACAACTAATCGTTTATTTAAATAATCATCAACTATTTTAGTAGATGAATGTTTTTTTTTATAAACAATTGTCAGAGATTTCACTCTATAGTTTCATTGAAAAAACGATTGGTCTTTAAAAAGAAGGGTCCAAGTTATTTTTGTAAATATTTCAAAAAAGTGTCCACAGATTTCAGGCTTTATTGGATTTATTTAAAATTATAAAAAAAACATTTACATAAGACTTTATTGATCTCACAATGTGGAAATTTACTCATTACAACAGCTCTAGAGATCACGCAGGAGGGTGCAAATAGTTAAACATTTTTCAAATCGTGTCTGAGTTAAGATGCCGACTGAAATAAGCTACTTCTACTAAAGTCCTTTCTACTGGACAACATCATGCACATGTTTTTGGACACCTTTATGAGAAAATAATCAGACATTAGGTCGTAGGTGCCGACAGAGAAGACACTGGACTTTGTGACAGTTTTTGTTTCATGCGGATTGACCTAGGAATCACAGAGCAGCCTGGCGGCACCAGCCTGTCTTCCTCCATGTCGTGGTTTGGATGGCTCAAAATGAGTGAGGAAGTACGGCTCACTGCCCTTCAATCAAACACGCTTCAATAAATCGATGTAAATAATAATAATAAAAATACAGTTTAAAGGCAATGGTACCAAATACTAATGAGCTGTATGTAAACTTATGACTTTCAAGAAAATAATAAAAAAAAATGTCTAAAAAATTATTTTTGTCATTATTCTGGCATTTAACAAATAGAAATTATTTTGGTTATCCTAATTGACCTAAAACAGGAAATGTTTATTTTGATATCATGTCAAACAATGACAAAAAAAATGTGTATGTGTCTTTTTATACAGTGTATGTAAACTTCTGGTTTCAACTGTGAGTCTGCGGCCCAACAAACTACAACCTGCTTAGCTCAGTAAGTAGAGCTCTTGTTTTGGATGCATGAGATTGCTAGTTCGAATCCACCCCTCTGCACACCTCTTTTTCCAATTCGGCACAGGGAGCAAATTGTGCTTATGAACACACTATATAGATACAAATCATACGGATTTACCCCTGAACATGGGGACTGACAAAAATAAATATAGTTTTGTCAGTGAGACTTGTGTTGGGACAACAGAATTATATTTTTTCAGAGTGAAAAGAATATAAACATTGTAACCAGCGGGGGTTGAACCCGGGCCTCTGGTGTGCCAGACGGATGCTAACTCAGCGCCACTGAAGATGGTGATTTCAACGGTGCTCACAATATATCAATGTAATAGAGGCCAGACGTTAAAGCTACGATAAGCGGCGTCTTTGGCAGATTTGCAAGTTCAAGAATGGGCGTCATGAGCGATGACGCACGTTTGGTCTGAACGGGGCTTAAGAGAAATTAGCAATAAACCAAGAGTAGAAATCTGCATTTTGACAGTTACAATTATGCCCTCCACCTCAGCCTCTTTAGAATGTTGACATCACGTGAACGCAACCTACAGGTACATTTTCAAGCCTGATACTACTGTCTAAAACAGGGATCTCCAACCAGTAGCTCGCCAAAGGCTTGCAACATTTCTACATACGCTTGATCAAATTTTAGATGCATTTTTTTGTTCTGAACAAAAAATCTCCAAAGATTTAGGTAAATATAGCAAAGTATAAAGCGGAAAATACTGTAATTTTCTTTTGTGTTGAATAATCATAGGTGATAGGCCTAGTTACACATGTTTCATTGAAGCACAAGTAGCTCACTGCCATTTTTGTTACACAAAATAGCTCACGGGGTGAAAAAGGTTGGCGACCCCTATCTTGAGATGCACTGCTCTGCTTCAGACCGGCTTCACCATAGGAAGCATAGCCTCACCTTCCACATCGTCATCGGCTAAAATGTCGTATTTGCTGCTGGTGTCCTCGACCTCGTCCTCTTCGTCACTGTCCAGAGAGTGTTTCCCTTTGAACCGAGAGCCCGGACCAGTCACCGCCTCCACGCTCTGCGCATAAACACCCCACCAATCACAGGAATTGTTAAAATGTAAGCCGAGTAATATCTATTAAAACTTTTTTCTTTTTCTGTGCAAAACAAAATCTAAAAAATAGATACAGCCAGCTTTAATTGTTTATCTTGCTGATATATTAGTGTGAAAGATATGTTGTATATCTTGTTTAGGTTTTGAATAAGCTAGTTAGTAGTGGAAAAAAATCAAAAAAAATTCAAACTTTGCCCTTTTTTTGGGAGGGTTCAAACCTCAATAAATCAGGCTAGAAATTAAATATTGAAAAGTCCCTCTAAACAAAGCTTCAAAAAGAGCAGTAATGACTGCAGATTACCTAAATGTAGCTTGTCCTTTGCACAGACAGCCTTGATTGATTGATAAAGAATGGAACAAACTGAGAGTCTAAACTTTCCTCTGACCTGCAATGTCAGAAAATTACTATTGTAAAACCAGCAGTGTCAGCACTGAGAATTGTAATTGTGTTTGATCTTTATTGAGGTTTTATTGTACTCAATTTATAATTGTGTATATTTGGATGATTGTATACTGTACATTTTATGTAGTATTTACTGTCTGCTCAGGGACTGCAGATGGAAACTAGCTTAAGCTATAATCTGGTGTAAAGCAACTTTAATTAATGTTTTTGCACATTGTCCCTGTTAAATAAACTAAACTAAAATATTGTCAAGTACAAGACTGAAAAGCGTTAAGGCTGTAGGTGCTTAGAAAATAGAGATGTTGTTGCAGGAGGAAAGCTTCAATCCTCTGTGTACATCTATGGAGAAAGGTCAAATCACTGCACTGATTGAACACCTTACTGTGGAGATCTAGATTGTAAAGAGAAATCTGAATCTGAAAATGGCTGCCTCCCCTTAAGAACAAAGAAAAATAATTTAGCAGCAGTGTCTCTTTAAACATAAGTCTAGTGAAAATATAATATACAATGTAATATATAGTTTAGCCCTCATCTAATCCACAGTATTAGCAGGACATAAGATTAACACAAAAAGCCTTTGAGATTTGCAACTAGACACACATTATTAAAAACCCTTTAGTCCAATCATCACACATTTCCACGTATTAGACTCTGCCTGGAAGAATAATCAATGGGCTCACAATAAAAAGCCTCAAAATGTATTGTTTACTTCACCTTTTTCGTGGGAAGTTCCTCTTCTACGTCAAATTCCCCATTACCGTCCTCAAACGTCACTTTCCTCTTTGACATTTTGCTGAAACAAAACAGAAAAAGTACAATTTTATTCACAAAAGGCCACAGGATGGATCCCCGAGTTATTGATATGAATGGCGCTGTAAACGTGTTAGCTGTTAGCATCAGGCGCTAATAACAACATTTGTGGAAAACGGAGCTAAATTACTCTTCAGTGTCTGGCTATGACAACGCAGGTGAGACATGATAACAAATTCAATATTTCCTTTGTACTGCATTAAAAAATAAAGTCGAAAATGTAAAGATAAAAGAGCTAAAGTGTTAAAAACCTAGATTTTGAAACGACGTTGGCTTGTGTTTCTTCCTCGTGGATTATGTTCACTTCCTGTTTCCACCGGTACTGCACAGAAAACTGAACACATAGCGGAGCCTAGTGGATAAATTAAGATAACAGGAGTTTTACGAAAACGTAGGTTTTTATTTTTATTTTTATTATTTTGTTTTATTGAAAGGTTAAGTTTACATACAAATTGGCAATACAGTTGAAACTAAATAAAGTACAAAATTCAAGGCACAAGAGCATACAAACAGAATATCAAATAAAATAAACACACACACACAGGTCTTCAAAAACAATTTTTTAAAAAACATTTACAAGAGATTGTGCAGATTTACATTGCATAAGTTTTAAGGAAGTCAGAAAGTTTTGTTCAAGTTGCCTCTTACACTGTAAAAATAGGCTTCACCTTTTTCTATTTGCAAGTGTGAATGAAGTATTTTGCTAGCAGTAATAGATTATTTAAGGCAAAGTCTGTTTGTGAGTCCAGGGTAATTCCAAAAACGATATTGTCCAATGTAAAAATGTCCTGTTGCAGCTGGAAGTTAGAAGAGATCCAGTCCATTAGGTCCCCCCAGAATGTGTTTGTGTACATACAATGATAAAACAAATGTTCAGTGGTTTCAATGTCCGATTCACAGAAAGTTGTTATGTTCAATCCCAAATCTCACTCTAAGCAATTCACTGGATGGATATATTCCATTCAAAATTTTTAAATGAATCTCTTTTGTTTTTGGACTAACAGGGAATTTTAAATAGTTGGTTCTTATTTTTTTAATCTCTGCCTTAGAAAACTTTTGAATAATAGAGTTTCTGTTACATTTTATTGGATAGAAGTGATCATTCAGATGCTTGCGCAGAATTTTGTTTGGTATCATTTTTTCCAAAAAATCTTGTTCAATGACATATAGTATAGGTAAATTAGGGGAAGGTAAGCTTAAATCAATGTTTTCAATTAATTGTTTAACAGGTTGAGGGATGGCTTTACATATTTTTTTAAATTCTGTTTTTTTACATGTTATATTATAGGAGCAAAAATTCTCATACGATAACCAATTACCTCGTTTATCCATTAGATGGCGTAAGGACCACACACCCTTCTCCATCCAGTGTTGCAAAAACAAAGACTTTCTATTACACATTACATATCTGTTATTCCAAATCGGTGTTTGATGTGGAGTGAAATTGTGATTGTACAGGAGTTTCCAGCCCAACAGCACTTGTTTGTGAAAAGACGACAACTTCATTGGAAGTTTCTCAATATTAAAGTCACATTTAAGAACAAACTCAATACCCCCTATTTTCTCAAATAACCCTCTGGACAAACAATACCAAATACTGTTCTTTTCCACTAGGAAGGATTTTAACCATTTCATTTTAAGGACAATATTTAAACACTCAAAATCAATTACTTGAAGGCCACCCTCTTTGTATTCCTTTATAATCTCAGATTTTTTAATATAATGAACTTTATTTTTCCAAATATAATTGAAATTTAATTGATTTATTTTTTTAATAACTTTGTCAGGTATAGCCAAAGAATAGGCAGGATAAATACATCTTGCTAGTGATTCCATCTTAGTTAGATATGTTCTTCCAAAAATTGTTAGGTCTCGTTGTAGCCAAGAGTTTAGTTTAGCCTTACAACGGGTAATTTTATCATCCATGTTTAACGTTTCACTTGTTACTGTATCTTTAGTTAAATTAATTCCCAGGTATTTAACACACAATTTGATTGGGGATGTTATAAGCTTCTGTAAGGTCACAGTCATGTATTGCCATAAGTTCACATTTATTAGAGTTAAGCGTTAAGCCAGAAGACTCTGAGAACAGGTCAATAAGTTTGAGAACTTCATGAATTTGTTCTAGTTTTTTAAGAAAGATCGTGGTGTCATCAGCGAGTTGACTTATCACCAATTGTTCATTAAAGATATTTAATTTGTCAATATCGGAGTTCTTCATTAATATTGCCAACATTTCCACTGCCATAATAAATAAGAATGGAGAAATATTGCACCCTTGTTTTACGCCCCTGTTCACACAGAACCGAGGTGTCGTGCCCATTGGTAGAGCTACAGTGCTAGTTGAACTGTCATAAAAACATTTAATAGTATTGCAAAACTTTTGTCCAAATCCGTACAAGTTTAAAACTTTAAAGAGAAATTGATGTTCCAATTTATCAAATGCTTTGTGAAAGTCAAGAAAGAGAATAAAGCTATTGTCCTCAATCAGATAATTATAGTCCAAAAGATCTTGTATAAGTCGTATATTGTTATATTGTTATGTATAGATCTTTTATTAATAAAGCCAGACTGCGTTTCACTAATTATTTGCGTTAGACCACTTTTTAATCTATTGGTGAAAATATATGTTAATAATTTATAATCGCTGTTTAACAGGGAGATAGGGCGGTAGTTTTCTAATATTTTATTGTCTTTGTTTGGCTTGGGAATTAAAGTTATAATACCTTGTTTCATGCTCGTTGGTAATTTCAAATTAATCATGGTCTCTTTAAAGGTTTCAAATAGGATTTCTCTGAGTGACTCCCAAAAATGTCTATAGAAATTAGCAGTTAGTCCATCCGGACCAGGTGACTTATCCATTTTAAGGCACATAATAGCTCGAGTTCAGTCAATTCAATGTCTTTTTCACATTTTTCTTTAAAATCATTGTCAATTTTTGGTATGAAGTGTTCTATTTTGTTGAGAAAGCAGTCTGCCTTTTCAGCTGAATAAGAGGAGGTATACAGGTTTGGGTAGAAAGTGCTTATTTCTTTTGCAATATCAGACTTATCTGAACATTCCTTACCATTTATCATAAGTGTTTTTATAGCATTATTTTCTTGTCTTGTTCTTTCTAACCTGCCGAAGTAAGCCGTATTTCTTTCCCCTTCTTCCATCCACCGTGCTCGGGATCTTATGTATGCTCCTCTGGCTTTCTTTTCATACATTTTATCTAGTTTTTCGTGTAATTGCAATAGTTTTATTTAATCATTTTCACCTAATGATGAGCAAGTCGTAATTGAAAGTATCGCTTTTACAATGTTTTCTTCTTCTATATTGTTTTTCTTCTTAACTTGTTTACTGAATGAGATTGAGAATAGGCGGATTTTGTATTTTAAAAACTCCCATTTTTGCGTGTATGTAATCAAGGATTCATCCTGTAAAGAGTTTTGTATGAGGGTTTCTATACCGTTACAAAAAACATCATTTTGCAGTAGACTGGAATTAAATTTCCAATAACCTTTTCTCCTAGAAGACTGACAGATGGGGGTTACATATAATTCAACACAACAGTGATCAGTGAGAGGCGCTGGTATTATTTCACATTTTGAGATCTGATTTAGGATAATGTCAGTGACTAACCAATAATCAAGTCTGGATTTTGCTGAGCCATCAGGTTTGAACCAAGAGTATTGTATTTTATCTGGGTATTTTTCTCTCCAAGGGTCTACAAGACTTAAAGAGTTACAGTATTCTACTAGCATATTATTGGGATGCAAAGCGGTATATCGGCTAGGAAATCTGTCTAGCGAGTCATCTTTGACGGTATTCCAGTCTCCTCCCATTACAATATTTTCAGTTGCATATCTGGCTTTAAATTCAACAATAGTTTCTTTTACCTCTGCAAACAGATTTTTATTTTGTACTTTGTTACAATACCCATAAATGTTTCCTAAAATGAATATAGAGTCTTCTAGTTTAACAACTGAGATTAACCAGTGACCATCACTGCTACCTTTAGTCCTGAGAATTTTCCCTTGACAATTATAAAATAAGATTGCTACATTTTATCCCCCCATTGAGTTGTCCAAATTTTTTCATGTGCTTCGTTTGAATGGGTTTCCTGAAGTATTACGCACTGCGGATTTTTACTCTTACAATAAAGGAATAAAGCCTTTCTTTTAACACTATCCCTGAGGCCTCTAGTATTAATTTCTCCGTGAGGAGACAAATAAAAATAATCTAATCTAATCTAATTGTTAAAAGCTTGAGATTACCTTGCAAAGACATTAACAATCACTTGCTCACGCACTCACACAAAATAAAATAAAAGGAGGATAAACTCTTAGATAAAGAGTAAATTTCTAACTGAAGTGAAAGAAACTCCAGGCAGGTCCCTTAATAATTTAACTTCCTCTTAAATTGAACAATTACAGAAAGTGACTTTCACCTTACATTTTGGTTTTAACAAACATTCCCAACAGGAATTACTGAATTAAAGAATTCATTCTGAACCAATAGAGAACACTGTCGTAGACCACCTTACCCTGTGATCTAGCCAGCTTTATTTTGGGCCAGAGCAGCTCTCTCAATCCTCTTTGATGAAGTCCTGGGCAAAACGGACCCCACGCTCCTTGCAGATGGCAGAGTTGTTGGCAGATTTCCACACTTCATCCTGGTGACGCCTCCTCACGAACTGCATGATGACCTGACGACTGCGCCCGTTTACTTTTGGCCCAACCCGGTGAACCGAGTCAACCACGTACCTGATGTTGGCAGCCCACTGTGGGAAGATTTGCAGCAGCAGCTCCTCGATCTTCTCTCTGATGTTTTCTCCGTCTTCTTCCTTAAGCCCAGACAGTCGCAGGTTCCAGCGGCGTTTGTACCGTTCAACCTCAAAGACCTTTTCTTTCAGTTGAGCGTTTTCTTTTTTGACTTCTGCGTTCTCCTTCTCCAGCATTTCAACTTTTGATTTAAATTCAGCGATCTGCACTGCACAGAGTTTTCATCCAGGCGTTTGATACAGTTAGAAATCATCTCAGAGTCCTTTTCCAGCTGCTCTTTTTCTTCAACTGTTCGGCGTTCGCGGTCATTTGCTTGCCCATTGCATCCACTTGCTTCCCCATACAGTCTACTTTAAACTCAAGCTTTCGAATG
>OMNZ01071033.1:0-10883 GCA_900303255.1 Lesueurigobius sanzi | reverse complement strand
TCCTCACTCCTTGGACTCCCCCCTCTCTCTCTCGCTCTCTCTCTCTCTCTCCACTGTCTCCCCTGTGTGTCCCGTGTCTGTGCAGCTGTATGTCAGCTGTCCACTGTCCCGGTCCACTCAGCGATGAAGCCCAAACACACGGGGCCTATGGGACGTCAGGCTGGATTCTCTTGTCTCTCCAGCTGTCACTCCTGCTACTCAGACCTACACTCATGAGGCCCCTCGTCCACCACTGGAACCTTTGTCCAAGTTTAAAAAGATCATATTAAGTGGAGACACTGCGGGCAATTTTCAGGCTTTGAGCCAGTTTGCTCTCTCGAAATGTCCTCACTTGGAAACAGACCATTGGCCTAATCTGTACAATAAGGAGTGTAATTATTGCACTGATTCAACGTTTCTCCATAGAACTATATGGGATTTTTTTTTCTCACATTGTGGCGACAACATCTTCACTTAAGTAGCTATTACAGTCTCCAAACTTTTGAAACCAAGGGTAATTTTTGATGGATTTATTCACTATTCCCTCTAAATCCCCTCTAAACAAATCATTGTAACTAATAGTAATTTTTTTTTTTTTTTTTTTTTTACTTTTCTAGCACATTTCTAACTCACAAGGATGGGATTAAAAGCATGTGTCACACCTCAGGGAAGAAAAACTAGCTGATTCAAAAGCTTTATTATTAGATGCAATGCATTTTTCCTACAAATTCCACTTAAAAATAAATCATGTATAAGGTCTTCAAAGGAGACATAGCATGCAATGTTGACTTCTTTGAGCTTTAACCCATGTTATAATCCTCCGTCGTCAAAAACAGACCTGTCGTAGTACCGTCATTTCCAGCCTGTGAGCCGCTACTTTATTCACAAGCTTTGAACACTGAGGTCAATACAACGATGCAGCTTATTTAAAGGGACTCTACGGAAGTTAAAATCTAAAAAATAATATATTTTCCACCCCCTACATGCTCACACCTATCCCACTCAATTGCCGCTATAAGCCTGCACTGTCACTCTAAAGTTGCGTGTTCGGGCCGAGGCAGCAGTCATTCACCAGCTCAACATGGAGACTGCAGTTACGCGGACGGCCAGAGGGGGCAGTCACGAGTATGAAAATGATCAAACTCCGTTGAGTCCCTTTAAAGATTTTTACGGGCTAACGGCCACTAGGGGCAGTCTAGCGAAAAAAGCATATGTTTACCCTCTGGGGCGAAATGCCTGGCCTGTTCCATGTATAGAATGCCTGGATTTTATTTAGACTGACCAAACCAGAGCACACTACTGGCCCAAAACTGCAGTGAAAATGTTTTTGCGGTACAACACGGTGTCAGGTGAGAAACAGGTCGGCTGTGCACAGTCCACAGACAAGAAAACAAATCTATCTGGTCTGTGAAGCTCGATAGTACAATCCACACCCTGGTGCAGGAAGTTAAAATCCCATTCTTTATCCAAACTTTTATTAACTAAAAAGTTATTAAGCATTTTGCCGTATTTTGGAGTATTTGGTATTTTATTTCTTGTAAAACATCCAGGCTATGATCAGTAGTAGTGATGTGACGTTCATGACCGAATCGGCTCTTTTGAACAGCTCTTTAAGGTGAACAGTTCGACCCGGATCTCGATTGTAGTCAGATCTTTTTTTCGGTCAATTTTACGCAGATTCATCCGGAACAAACTCAACAATTAGCAGCAGGCAAAGACTATTGCACTAAAAATAACTTGACTGAACAATTGTAACCTCTTTTCAATCATTAAGGCTCAGATATTTATTCACATATACGTTTTTCAAGGAGTGAAAATCACTCCCATTGAAAGAAAGTAAATTCTCAGTCATCCAGGTAGTTGATTCATATCCAGAAAGATTTCTTTTTGCCGCATTTTGCCTTATCTTTTTGAATTTGACTCTCAATGTAAGTTTGGAACATTTGAATGAAAAGGTGTAGCGATAAAGTCTCAGGCTGGTTTCTTAAAAAAAAAAAAAATCTCAAAGATTCGGCTCCCTGTAAAGAGCTATACATCCCAGTAGAGCCGATTAGCCTTACTATTTGAGAAGGCGGGACTGTGGAGCTCCATTTTTGTGAACCCCAATAGCAAATAATGTAACAAAACCTCAAATTGAGCTCAATCAGTATGAGAAAAAAAAAATACAAGTTATTTTTTGCGATATCACCCATCTGTAATCGGTGTGATCCAACATAGGTCATGCCTGTGTTCCCTTTAACTCTCCGGTCACTGACACTGTCCTTCTCTTCGCTCTTGCCTCAATCTTCCAGTCTGTTGGTTGCATAATTCATAACGATCTGGTCCTTCCTGTCCCAGACTCACTCTTACAAAGTCAAGAAGACACTTCATATGGGAAGGAACAGTCATTTATATTATATGCGCTTTTCCGCGGAGGCTTAAAGACGCTGTATATGGCATTATTCATACACTCCCTACAACAATCGCTCTCTTGCACCACATTCTCACAGGCACAGCGCGTGAAGCAACGTCATGCACTTGTTTAGCTTCCAAAGTCTGATCAGATGAGAGAGAGAAAGCCTTGGATCGAGAAGAGAGCTGAAGTCAAACAACCCCGGTACGGCTGACGACTTTGAAAACCTCTTCTTTAAGCGCTCGTTGGAACTGGGATGAAAACGTGATATTCTGAATTCTTCTGCCAGAGAAGAAGTATCAGTGCATGAAAGCTGCTTTTGTTTGGCTGCGCGGTGCGGTTCCTACAGGGCGAGCTTTAATATTGAGCCTGGCGCTGACTCTGTTGAAAACAAGTGAACGAGAGGAAAGGGGCTGCGTGCTTTGGCCCAAGTGCATGATATTGATGAAGACGTAAGCTTCCGATTAGAGCGGTCCCCGAGGCCGGAACTGTGTGGGAGAGCGTAGAACGTACATGTGCGTGTGCAAATGATCAGCGTGCTTTCTTTCATGGTGTGTTTCTGCTTCCAAAATGGTGGAAGGCCGTTCGTTATAACAGCAGGGATCCCTTTGGTGTCACTGCAGCCGTGACTCGCTCCAATCGCTGCAGGACGGAGCTAATGCTAATGTGCTTTTTTTCATTATCGATGGTAACTTTTAGCTAATCTATCTGATGTAGCTTCGAAACTAGGGTGACCAGAGTTTTCACTTTAAAAACTGGGACAAAAATTTGAAGCCCGGGCTAGTACTCGCCTTCCACAAGCGAGTCAAGCAGGAAGGCAGGAATGACAGGTGGGATGTGTTGAAAACAAGTCTTCCGACGGAGCCATATGTTTCTTTTGCAGAGGCAGCGCTCTACTGACTGTCTACTGTAGCCTACAGGCCCCGCCCCCAGCCAGGCAGCACCATGTCATTGGTCCGAACCACTGCGGGTTACGTAACGGACCTAGTTGGAGTCTTTTAAGATGGCGACAATTCATCTTGCACTATTACAGACCAGTGAACGAACAGCCTGATGGCAAACTGATTTAAATGCCTCAATCACTGTTTGCAACATTAACATGGCTTCATTCATGTGAAACAGCAGCCCAGGCTCCTGCCGCAGCCCAGTTCAAGCTATGGGCCTGTAATAACACAACAGTGACAGTCCATTATTAATTAACATTTTTTTCCGGCTGCCGACTGGGAAACGTCCCAACTCTCCCAATTACCCAACACGCTATTGCTTTGCATTTTCAGCCCGAGCCTCATAAATCACCATGCGAAAGACTCCTACTGCTACTAATTCTACTCCTACATCATACGTTAATGTTTTTTTTTTCTTCTCTGATGCAGGTATGCCTGTGGTGAGCGCGGCGGCTCCGGACAGGTAACCGGGTGAGTCGTCATGGCCTGGCCCGCTCTGCACCTCCTCCTCGTTTCCCTGCTAACTGTTCTGCCGGCAGCAACAGCCTCCCAAGACCATGAGTGGCACTTTAACCCAGGTATTCAGCTACCACACTCACAGTCACTTCACAGCAGGGCCGACTAATATGGACCTTTGGAGTCCGATACCAATGTCGATATGAAGGGGCCAACATAAAGCCATTTAAGTCTTAAATCTAGTGTTGTGTTATTTATAACCAAACTAAGCAAGGTTTCAATCATAGAAAATGTTTCAGATTTATTTAAATTATTTTATAATATCGTATTACTCGATTTCTCATGGTTCTATTGGGGCATCTGTCTCCCCATGACTCCATTCAAGTGCACATTATCACAGCAACACTAACAAACTGGTCCACAAAATGTTGTTGGCTCTACATGTAAAGGCCTTTTCATTCTGTAAAATGAATGTATTGACTGAATACAGGACATTTAATGCTTTCAAACAAGGCATAATATGATCTTTTTCATATTGGCCATACCAGCTAAATTTTGGCTGATAACCGACTATCCTCTGGGTGCCTATATACTCTAAAAGTCTTTAAGTCTCTCTCAAAAATCCAATGGTAGTCCTACAGACTCTGTTTCCTCTCCCTTTAAAACACTTGAGCTGATGTGCCGTGTCGGTCAGAGCAGTGTCAAACTGAGACGCAGGTTCAACAACGGTCACAGGCAGGTCAGGTGGGAACAGTTTATCACTCTTTATTTAATTAATACTTACAGATAAAGATCAAAATTAGGAAAAAAGACGAGCGTCAAGAAACAACAAATACACAAAGTCACTACCTTTTCTTCAACAGCTGTAAAAGTTTCAACATAAAACTGAAGCTCAGACATCCTCGTCTCGAGGCTCTGATTAAAGTTTATGAACTTTCTGCAGCCTGAGGTCTAGTGCTGTCTCTGCACAAGGCTCCACCGGGCAGCTGGCACTGAACAGTGCTGAGATAGGCCAGGGGCGAATCAGAGCAGGGGGCTCAGAGGGCAGGGCCCCACACACAAACACACTCCAGCACTATAAATACTAGGAGATATTAATAATAAAGACAAATTAATATATACATTGCTATCCTAGTCTGAGCAGAACAGCAGAGAAGTGAGTTTATTTTGAAATATACAGTTGTGTTCAGGGTATGTAAACGTGTTCATTTAGAATATGAATGAACACAAAAACCGTGAAGCCATTTATCGTCAACAAACCTGTTTGTTTACGCTTTTCAACTAGAAACTAGCCAAATGTTCCTGATCAAAAGTTTACATATTGTGCATCTCGAAACAAACATACATTTTGTCAGAGTCCTGTATTTCAGCTGAAGTGAGTTTTTCTTTGCTCCTGAACAATTTCCCTGGCAGTTGTTGAAGGTCATGTAAACGTTAGATCAGGGACATTTGAATAGTTTCTGTTTCATTATGATTTCAAAAGAGTAAACTCAAAAGATTTGTGTGTTCTCATTCATATTCTCTGACAAATGGCCACAAGATTAAAAGGGTATATAATGTGAGCACAACTGTAAATTGATTTCAGTTTTGGTGAGTAAGAAACCATTAAGTCTGATATAAGCGTTACTGTGTGAGCAGCTGGAAATATTACACATAAAAATCACCAGAATACAAGAAATTGCACATGCTTTAAATTTACATTATTGAAACATTATTGAAAAAACTACATAAAGCATAAAGTTGTAGATTATTATGATTAAATACTGTATAATGTGATGCAGACGACCGGATCCTTCTGTACCTCGGATCCGTTCGCAACATTTTGTGGCTCTTCCCTGGATCAAGGTTGAACATTTTGGCTCTTGGTCTTTGACTAGTGAGCCACCCGTGCTCTCAAACCTGCCTCCAAAATCAGTATGGATCAGGACTAGCTCAGCAATAACCGTTTATCTTATCTATCAACGTGGATAATATCAAGAACCTGCTCTACCTAGACTGTAATTGATATTAATAACAATATAATCAACAATAAGACATTTGGCTGTGACCATGCAGCCCTGAGATTCCCCGTCCCCGCGGCCTGACATTTCGCCCACATTCTCGGCTCTTTCTCTGCGGCCTATCAACAGCCTCTCCAGTGTCCCGTCTCTGTCTGCTGTAACAGGAGAGGGCGAGGGCTGGGCGGTCCCCCTTAGGCTCGTCAGTAACGCTAATGCACAGGCACCTCGTGAAAGTGTCAGTCAGAGCGTCCAGCAACGAGGGCATAAAAGGCTTAGCAAATGCGCAGCCAGCCAGGTGTAACCAGAGGAGAGCGGCCGCGACTAACAACTGCAGCCTTCCAGTCACTGCTTTGATCAGTCACCCGCGATGTAGAAGAGGAAATCAAAAGGGCTAATGTGATGTTATTCACAAATGATATGGTATCTTGCGTAGGCTGTAAACCCTGCCATACTTGTCATTTATACTGCTCACTGCTAATCATTTCTTCCACACGTTTGTCAGCAATCCAATCAGAACTGTTCACATAGAGCTTTATCCTCACCTCTAATTAACAGCGGATGATGCTATGCTGCTTGATTCTTGCATAGAAATCACCATGTTTGGGTTGATACAAATTAGGGATACTGCTATCGGATATCGGAGCCGATACCAGAAAAATGTGACGGGGCATGGAAGTGGGGACACAGGTCGCCAGCACAACATTTGTGTTAATGTGAAAAAAAAAGTGTTTTTTTTGCAGAATCTGTTAGTTGAGATCACGGAGAAGCCTCTCCGTGTTTCAGATAACAGTATTGATATCTTTAAAAGTACTACTGTACACTTTGAGTTTGAAATCGGGTATATTTTCAGGATATTCAGTGGGCAGGTGCTGCAGCGCAGTTCATTTCCATACTGGCCACTCCACTGTGAAGCGCATCATGAACATTTCCAACAGTATTTTGCGACAAGAAGCTTCAATTTCTTACTTTCCTTAGAAGTAGGGATGTCCCGATCCGATATTCTGTATTGGTATCGGCAGATCCGGCTATTTTGGCAGTATCGGATATTATCGGATTCAATGACTGGATCGGGCCGATGACGTAAATCTGCGGTCCTGAGTCTGCAGCGGCTCCGGTCTGCAGGCTTAACACTGGTGGTTTAATGCAGCAGTGAACCTGTAATGCCCCGTTCAGACCAAACACAGCGAAACGCTCGAGACGCCCGATTTTGGACGCTTGTTTATTTTGAAGACGACGCTACAAGACCGGGGTAGATCGATCGAGAGGGGAGAGAGAGAGAGAGAGAGAGAGCCACACATGCAGCGCCGGCTCAAATGAGGAAAAGATGCACTCAGTTGGGACCCAGGTCCGCTAATCCGTGACCTCTGAAGAGCTACAACAACATGCTGTTTTGTTTTTTTCAAAGGAGCTTACAATTGTGAAACATTGTGAGACATAGGCCTGTAATAGACTTAGCCAATATCCAACTGTAATATGCAATAGGGAACATTATAATAATTATTACAAAAGATTAAATTAATACAAAAAGACTGTATTGGATCGGTATCGGATCGGTATTGGCAAACATGAAGTGTTGAAATATCGGATCGGGAGTGAAAAAAAAACAGATCGGGACTCCTACTTAGAAGTCCCAATCAGTGTTGGGGGTAACTCATTACAAACGTAACTAGTTACAGAAATGACTTTTTTCAGTAACTGAGGAATATAATATATTACTTAAACAAAATACAGTAATATATTAGTCATTACAATTCATAGAAAGAAAGTGCAACTCCCCCCAAATAAGATGCAGCACCAAATCAAGTTGGACACTGGCGAAGAAAGAGGCTCGTGAAGCAAACCTCATCAAAACAAAACACTTTAGGATGTGGACGGCTGAGGAAAATGAATGAGATACATGTCTGCACTTCAGCCTCTGTCCTCCATTTCAGCACAGTATTGATATTATTTCTAGCACGCCAACTGCTTGACTTCAGCCAAATGAAAATGGTGACAGCAATGAGATGCAAATGAGCACCATTGTCTCAAACAAGCAAACAAAGAGAAGGCTTTTCTCTGGTTTACCTTTTCCAAAGAGCCTACAGCAGTGTTTCCCAACCAGGGTGCCGTGGCAGTGCTGTGGAAATTTCCCCTGATTGGCGTATAGTGGTCAGGTAGGACAATTACCAACACAAAGTAGCACACAGTCATGCTGCAAATGAGACAACTGGAGGGTTATTGATGTGTGATTATTATGGTATGATATGTGTTCATTATATTTCATTAAATACACTTTTTTGTAACATTTTGGTTTAGTTTGTGAAGGTTCTCAGTCGTACAGGAGTTGTCCATCATAGGCAAAAATTCTTCAGTCTTCATCTGTACTCTGTAGTTGAAGTGTAGGACGTTTCGATCTTACTCCAAAGATCGTCATCAGCTACTGAAGGCCTGGAGCACGCTGTGGGTTTATAGAGGGTTTAGTGTGGCTTGTGATTTTTCTTTTGTGAAAAGGGTGCCTTGGCTCAAAGGTTGGGAAACACTGGCCTACAGTACCTTCATCAACTGGCCACAACTTCTCCAAATATTATCAGATTTCCATGTGTTACGTATCATTGGAAAGCTTGGACACTACACTTTCAGAATGTGTGAATAACTCCAAATGCCCCAGAATCGACTTGTGTCCCTACTTTCTATGACTGGTCTGAACTAGATGACTCACGACATGCATGACGTGTTTTTAGTGGTGGACTTGTCCAGAATTGTAACGGGTTTGAGTCCTCATCATAGCTCCGACTTGTTATTGCAGCGCGCGTCTGAAGCGCTTAGCAAATGTCTGGCGGCTCAGGTGAACTAGAGGAGAATGGTCGCAACAACTTCAGTCTTCCGAGTCACCGCTCCCATTAATCACAGTCAGTGCAGCCCAGAGGGTATTGCATCCGAAGCCGCTCCGACCGTTGATTAAACACACTTTCATTCGGCAGTAAGTCTCCAAGTTTTTTACCTTGACGCTTCGTGTAAAAAATGACAGTAACCAAAGGACGATGAGAGAGAGAGAAGGGTCCGCTGATTGATGGCTGGCGGCAGATGGGGCAGTGACTAGAGGGGGGAGGAGGGGGGAGATAGACTACCTACTAAACCTTCCCAAAAAGACATTTATTTGACTTTTTTGTTTTGTTTGTTATTGAATCACGGTTCAGCTCATGAAGCTGAACCGTGAAGTGATTGGTGTTTCTTAAGGGGAGACATACAGGCAGTCAATTTCAGATTTTGGGCCAGTTTAATGATCTCTTAGCATCTGAACTTTCACTTGGAAACAAATAAATTGCAAAATCTTCACAATGAGGTGTTTAATTATTCCACTGATCCAATGCTTCTCCATAGATTTACAAAGAAAATTGTAACTTCAAAGGCCACTCTCTCAAAAGCATTTTTCTTACACTCTTGCAACGACATCTCCACTTTAGTAGCTCCTATAACAGGGGTCTCAACAAGCTACTTTTGCATACTTTTGTCCCTAGTTTGAAAGGACTGCCAAGGTGATAATTCAACAAAATACAAGAAAATTACTGCAGTTTCCACTTTATACTGCGCCCGAGATGCTGGTTGGAGATCCCTGTCCGACAGCCATCAAACATTGCAGTCTTGGACCTAACAATATTTAGGAGTTTTTCCAAGAGGGATGTTTCAATATTTAATTCCTAGCCTGATTTATTGAGTTGAACCCCAAACTTTCATACCAGAGACTTAGCAGAAACCCTATAAACAATTGATCCTAGAGCATCTGACTGCCTTATCAGGGTTCATTAGTGGAATTTCTTCTTTATCATGGAAATAAAGAAAACACATTGAATGAGAAGGTGTGTCCAAACTTTTGGCCTGTACTGTATGGTGTTTATTTTAAAATATGTTTTATTAAGTGCTTCTTCCACCACTTTTTGTAACACATCACAGAAATATTATTATCACTCGTTTGACCAATTATTGCCGGATCTTTTTCAGACAGTGTATCACTTCTGCCCCCTATCTGTTGTAACAAGTGAATTCCTCATTTCTCATTGTGAGATTTATCTTATCTGAAATGATGATGTCAAATTCTTGTAATGTAACCTATTTTGAAACCCAGGGAAAAAAAGAAGAAGCTTGAAACTTGATCATTTTCAGTACCGGTGGTTTAGTAGCATTCATTTAATATCTCGAGTATAGACTTTTACAACCCTTGCCACTGGTGATGTTGGATGCAATAAAAGGGCACCTGTCTCCGGGCGCGGATGAGCAGTGTGGGTGCGTTTTGTGCCGGAGGCTTCAGTTTGTGGAGAGCGCTGCATTCCTCTGAGTTGAGTCACTGACACCCGCAGCCCCCGCATTCTGTCACCCCCTGTGTGCGCACTGTATCTGTGTCCGGACCAGAGATGGGAGATATACTGTCTGCAAGATAATGCGAAAATTGAAATTAGGGGTTGAAACCTCCTAGGTACCTCACGATTCAGTGCAATACATCAGCCATTCCCGAAGTCTGGATCGTTGTGGTCCACTTATCGCTACAAAGAACCCCCGGGGCCCTCCGATTATGATAATTCCCTGTATTTGTAATGTTTCACAATCCAATTTTTACATAAAAAGAGCAATTAACAATGTGGGCTAAATGCTGAACAAATGTCCCTCAATATTCAACTTTTTTCAGTCTACTTGTTTTGCAGACAATCTTTGGGGGGCCCCTGCAGTGCCTCTGAGGCCCCAGACTAGTCTTACCACAGCTTTCCCCGATTAGTTTCATAAGTCTTCTAGTAACGATGCTAGTTTCTTTTCTTGTAGTCAGACCTGTGTATTTATTTTTACCACGACAGTTTCTGCTTTTGCTCCTTCCTCAGAAGCGTCACATGTAGGGCTGGGTACCTTTCATGTTTTTTCGATACTAGTACTTTAACGATACTTGGTTTACGATACCGATACCTGAACGATACCTATACTAAATTATTGGTCATCTACACAAAAAAGTAAATATCTAGAAGGTTAAATGACCCAAATTCATCTTATTTATCTAAATTTGAGCTGTTTTAGTGGCTCATTTGACCTAATTCTAACCACTTGTTTTGACTTGCTTCAATAGATTTCTACTTAGTTCCTTTTTTATTT
>OMNZ01071030.1:0-16378 GCA_900303255.1 Lesueurigobius sanzi | reverse complement strand
AGTCCTAGTTTAGACCTGGTTTACTCCTGGTTTAGTCCTGGTTTAGACCTGGTTTACTCCTGGTTTAGACCTGGTTTAGTCCTGGTTTAGTCCTATTTTATACCTATTTTATACCTGGTTTAGACCTGTATTAGACCTGATTTAGTCCTAGTTTAGACCTGGTTTAGTCCTAGTTTAGTTGTGGTGTAGTCCTGGTTTAGTTGTGTCTTAGACCTGGTTTAGACCTGTTTTAATTCTGTTTAGTCGTGGTTTATTCCTTGTTCAGAGCTGGTTTAGACCTGGTTTAGTTTCATAAAAAAAAAAAAAAAAAATCCTGCACATTAAAGTATTAAATACTTTAATGTACTTTTTACTTATAAAGTACATTTTACAATGGATACTTTTATACTTTTATTTGAGTAAAAAATGTATCAGACACTTTTACTTAAGTACAATGTGTGTCCTGTATCTGCACTTTTACTTAAGTAAGAATATTGAGGGGTTTGAGCACCTGAATGATCCTAGGAGCTCTGTTGTGCTCCTGGTAGGGTCTCCCATGGCAAACAGGTCCTAGGTGA
This sequence comes from Lesueurigobius sanzi, assembly GCA_900303255.1. NCBI lineage: Eukaryota > Metazoa > Chordata > Actinopteri > Gobiiformes > Gobiidae > Lesueurigobius > Lesueurigobius sanzi. The sequence continues at coordinate 15,821 of OMNZ01071030.1, read as the reverse complement.
TGGGTCAGACCAAGAGCAGTTCAGAAGCCCCTTATGATGAGAGACCATCAGGGTGGCCCAGAGGTGGGGGAGTGTCGTGGGGCCCTCCTCCTGTGGACCCACCACCTGCAGGAGGAGCAATAAGGGACTGGTGCAGTGTGATCTGGGCAGCTTGGACTGCTGCCCCCGCGACCCAGCAACGGATAAACAGAAGAAGATGGAATTTACATCAACATTCAGGCCCAAACGGTCAATTGTGTTAAATGTGTAATACAGACTTACAGACTTTAATCACAATCTTAAAAGAGTAGTTGCAAGACAAATCATGATTAGGTTGTTTTTCAAAAGGCATGCAGCCATATTAATTGCAAAATGTAGTCATTCACCTGTCTTTAATGGCCACACTCATCCTTTTCCGCGTCCTGGCATCGTCCCTTACGTTCTAGCCCCTACCCCACACTCCCTCAGTGGCCCTGTCCTCTCTTAGGGTTCAAACTAATGACTAGTGACAGTCCACTGAAGGGAGCGAGCTGTTTGCAGTCAGCAGTGCGTTTGTTGGTAATTATTTTCCAGAGTGTCACATTAGTGTCAGCCTCATGGTACTGGGAGGGGGCAGTGGCGAGGGGGGCCACAATGTGAGGTTTAGTGTTTTTGCATGTTTGGGTAAAGATTAAAATAGAGATGGCAAAGAGCAAGGGGTATACATTTTATACGATCCACTATGTTTATCCAGAAGGCGGATGCATTTGAAATCTATTACAATAGGATTATTAATATGATTTATTATGGCTTTATTACACAGGACAGCACAGGGTGAAAGGAAGTAAAAAGCAGGGGGAGACATTAAGCAAATTGTCTGAACCAGGACTCAAACCGACAACACTGAGGACAGCACAGTGTCCTCAAGAAGAAGTCTTATTTAATTTTGGTATTAAGGACTAGGCAGTATGGTCAAATATAGGAAATATCACATATGGTTAGTTAATCTTATTATGCGTAGATTTGTCACTTTGTTCAGGTAAAATGATGTATAATGATATAAATACTACAGCAAATGTAAAACAATGTGTGATGCAGTACAGCTGTCTTTAAACCAGGACAATACTAGGTATTGACCCTGACTCGCTGATGTGGACCTAAAACCTCTGCAGGCTGATTTAGGAACCCACTGAGGAAGTCGTAAAGTGATAGGAAACTGACTACCAGCCCATTGTTGCAGTCTTTTCAAATGGGAATGTCTTCAATCTGCATATTTTAGTGAATTGAACAAGAGTGAAGTAGGCCCTGAATGCAGGCGGCAGCTGACCCGCAGTGGGTGTGCTGTGAATGTGAATGTGTATGTGGGCCTGAATCTTCCCCTCTGGGAGGAAGTGATCAATGATTGAGACCATAATGCACCTCTCTGTATTCCTGTGCACATGTACCTCACTGCAGCTTGTGGAGCTGTCTCTCTCACACACTCACAGTTTTAGTGGCGAGCGCACATTGTCACATGTTCGACAGCTCATCTCTCACACGCTCCTCTGCACTCCATCTTGTAGCTGTCTGCTCGATGGCCTCTCTCTGTCTCACTCGCACCACTCGCTCCCTGGCAGACTGCTGTTCTCTGGCACCGCTGTCTCTCCCTATGTTAATATAGTAGCTAACCTCTCTCTCCGTAACACAGATACCAGTCAGTCTCTGTTGATATACTGAGGAGAGTGTACTGCGCCGCACACAACTGACTCCAGAGAACTGAGCACCTCATCCTCACCGCTGCTACAAGTGACTGACCACTGGCTAAAAACTCTACAATGCACTTTTTTTCTTACAGAAAGAACCAATTATCAGTAATTGTATCAATGGTTCTCTTTACTGTACACTCGTACCATAGAATTAAGTAAATTAATATTTATAATCAAACATTGCTGTCAGACTTGAACAAAGGTTCCACTGTGACCCCTGGCACTATGTAAATAATACTGCAATGTTTTATTGACTGATTCTACTCAGACTGTACTGACACTGTTGTCCATTTCTACTTAATAACTTCTACAGAAAAATCTTTATGCACACACCTCTAAAGATGGATGGCACTGACACAAAGATAAGCTTAAATCTGCATAAATTACACTGTTTTGCAGTGTGGGTGAGTGTGTGGCAGTCATGAAGACAGCCAACTGACTCACCTCCTGCCAGAAAATGAAGACATACAATTAACATCGCATCCCATCATCCTCAGCTGAGCAGGCAGGCCTGTAATTGGCTAGCTGACCAGCCTGCGTGGCTTCGGGTGGCAATTTATTCTGGGAGCCACGCAGTTTACCCTGGGCGCCTAACGGCCCCTGTGCCATAACCTGGCTGCGGCAGCGGGGACATCATTAACACTTCACTGGCCTGCAGGACACATACACATCACTCTGCATGCGCCCACCACAGTCACTGGCACAAGGGCCAAATTGGGCCAACTGGCCAGAAATAATCATGAGTGTGTCAATGCAGCTACTTAAACAAGTCCTCTAGTCATCTCGTGGTAAACGTCGATCTGTGCCATAATCTCATCTTAAAGTTTGCTGTAAGAAAGTCCATAGGGCCCATAAGGTGTGCCTTTTGACCTGGGTGAAAGACATGCAGTTATGTCAGTCCAAAACCATGTGTGACGACGAGTCCTTACTTTAGTAATGACCTTTGCTTCGTCTGGAGGAGACATGTGCTGGTCCCAACAAGAGACAGTAACTAGTCTGGGCTCTTTATGTGCCCATTTAAAGTCTGCATCTGCTGTCTGGACCTCCTCCACTGCTGCACTGTCCTCCTGAATCAAGACTGTGGGAAAAGAAACAGGATATAAGTATTTAATGTACAGATATCCTGTCTTTAAAGTGGTTAACAACTTTATTAAACTTACTTTAAACATATTAAACTGTAAATTGTACATTCTTCTGTACATAAAAGCTCACTGTGCCAGTGAGTGTCCTCACAGAAGTTCTCACTCATGTCTGCTCACTGCGGTCATATTCCCAGTTCACACATTTGCTCCATCAGGACTCAGTTTGCTCTGATTACACACACACACTTCACACACTTACCGCCGCACACAGGCTCACAGCCAAATGGCTGTTCATTAAAGACAGGGACCTGAGGGGAAGCAATCGTCTGAGAGACGGAAATTGCGTGTCACATTAGATTAGCAGAGGAAAGCCTCTGGATTGGCTCCGGGGAATAAGGAATTATTTCAATTACATTATTTCAAAAACTCTTTAAGCAATACCAATACCGATAAAAACAAATTAAGAGTGATTTGGGCAGATTTGTGCTGCTCTAAGCTGTGCTTTCTGACACTTTACAGAAAATCTGATATGAATGATATGGATATTACACTGTCGTAATGTGTCACAGTTTAACAGATTATCTGTGACAAATAATACCATTATTTTTCATTGTGTTTCATCAAAAGCGAATGTTCCCAAGTGTCTGTCACACACAGGCTGTCCCATTTCCACTGTCTGTCAGAGCCTGATAACTCCATCAAAACTCCAACACAGTCACAAACATACGGGTTTAATTGTAAATGATTCTAATCAACAGTCAATAGTTTACAATTCAACGTGTGTTAAGTTGACTTTTCATGGGATGGACAAGAAACAGCCTCGGTTAATGAAATACTTTGTTTGTGCATTGAAGAGTCTTGAAATGTAAAGTGTGTGACAGAGCGCGGTCAAAGGGGGAGCGCCACAGAAAGGGGCAGGCGCAGTGGGAGAGGGGGACTGTCGCGCTCATGAGGCAGACACCACACAGACCTGCATCATCGCAGCCAGGGTCCGCGCTGACTACAGCACATTCTGAAGCGCAGACATCTGCACCTCACACAGGACACATCTGGACCGGACCAGCTGCGCAGCGACACTCATCTGTTCTGTCCGCTCTCTGCGCGAGTCCTGGAAGACAGAGAGAAAAGTTGCGGAGAACGACTCTCTTTGGTCACTTCACAGTAAGTAGCGGCAAACTCTTCGCTAAACTAAAACGAATGGAATATTGTTTTCTTTCTAGTAACATAGGCATTTTAGAAAGTAGTTTACCTCAACTTTCGAGAACCACGTGGTTTAAAGCGAAGTCTGAGGAAAAGTAGCGACTCTAATTGGTCACGTGTGAAAGACAGCTTTAAACACAGTTTCAGTTGTTACGGCATTTAACTTTTCAACTCTATGGGCTGTTTATTCTATTTTATTTATTCTGATCGCCAAAAACTATCAAATTGTATATTAGCCTATATGCTCAGACGACTCCGCGTTTCATTTTGTTTTTGGTTCTTTTCTAATTAGATTTATTTCGCCATCTGCTAGCTTTGTTTTATTTATTTAGGCTGATGATATTACGTTCGGTTTCACAATTTCTTTTACACTTTTATATGTGGCATATATGAGTTAAAGGTCTATTAGACAAAAAGCCTCTAACAAAAAAATAAGTGAGCTCTCTGAAAACTTGTCTGACTGTCTGCCACCCGCAGATCGCACGTGGCCTAAAACCATTAGCAAAAAATAAAATTAAGATAGGCCTCGAGATTTGCCTATTTTAATTTCCTCCTCTTTAAATACTATGTGATAAATGTGATAAAAGTAGCCTACATAATTTCATTAAAACCTTAATATCACTCCAATGTGTTCAATAAATGACCAAACCATAAAAAATAAATTAATAATTTTATGTTCATTGTAAAAAAATAAAATAATAAAATAAAGGGGAAAAAAAACGTTTTTTGTGAGACGTTTTTGTCAAATTGTATTAGTTTTTTATTGAACAAAAGAACAGTGGACTTGACAAAAAAGGGAGAAAAAGCTAAATAAAAAGCAGCACTGTGACAGATTCATGCTTAAACCTCTTCATCGGTGTGTGTGCCCGCAGAACCATATTCAGGCTGTGAATGGACCTCCACCAGCCCTTCAAGATGGACAGCCCCTCTTACCTGCCGACCCCCCTGGCTTCTCCTGCTCTTATGGTCCTGGCCTCCACGGCTGAGGCTGGCCGTGACGCCTCTGTCCCGTGCCAGGCGCCCCGGCCCTTTGGTGTTCCCACTTCTTTGGAGAAGGACCTGCACCTGCCTTTCCCCTCCGCCTCATACACGTTCACATCCATGTACCAGCGCCAAGGCCCCCTGTCAGGCACCTTCACCCCCAGAGACTTCCCCACCTCCCTGCTCCACCTGCACCCCCAGTTTAGTGCCCCAAACCTGGACTGCTCTCCGTTGGGCATGCTCAGCCACAGCAGCGTGGGAGCTTTCCGGCCGTTCTCATCTCCGCCAGAGGAGAGAGGAGGGTACCAGTCTGCATTTACCCCTGCAAAGAGGCTCAAGAGCTGTTTCCCCGATGTGGAGGGAAAGGACTTTGACTTTGGCTCTTCTGGAAGCAACCACAAAACCGGAGAAGACTCTGGGAGAAAGTTGTTCTCTATGTCGGGCCTGCTGTCTGATGGGGAGGCGTCATCAAGCCCAGAGGAACGCAAAGAGCTCAGTGAGTACAGTTTTCTCATGCAGACCTATTAGAGACTTTTATTTAGGTACAAATGTGCATTCAATGTCACTCATTTAGGAGTATTTGTTGACCTTCTTTAAGCACTCAAATTACAAATTGAAATTCCCCTTTTAGACTAAAACGTGAAAACCTTCCCCTTGTGTATTCTGCTTGTACAACATGTAGTCAGGCAAAGTGTTTACAGCGGCTGCCTGTGCCCGACTTTGACATCACTAAATTGAACAGTGCCACTCATTCAGCTCAGTGATCATTAGCTACATATGACCATTAGGCCTATTGGAAGTCTGGCTCTTCCGCAGCTGAGAAATACAAATACATGGGAGCGTATGGAGAGTTGACATAGGCGGAGTGAGAGTTGGAACGAATGACACCCTGTCAGAGATAACGAGGTGGCAGGCATAGAGCAAGGGATGGAGGAGGAAAGAGAAAATAAAGACAGAGAAAGAGAGGGAGATGCAATGATGCGCCACAGCCCGAGCTTCCCCACGACAACCCTCAGCTCAATATGGCCGCCCACACCAGGCGTCTGATTTGTTGACAAATGAGTGGGAGAGGTGTCAGTCAGTGTGTAGCGCAGAGAGACGCTTCTCATTACTCCAGGGGATAATTGCCCAACGTCGCGGGGGCACAACACACTTGCCTTAGAGGAAAGCGCCAGGGAGAGAGGGAGCAGCGACTCAGGCAATGCTAGGCATGATGGAAAATCAAACCCCCTCAGCACGGTCGCCAAGGGGAGCGCCTGACAGATGAAAGAGACCAGTGCAAGATGGAGAGAGAGCACCCAAAGGCGCGGCAGATCAGAGCGGGACACCACAGAATATAATGACAATGGGGCAAGCGAAAGCAGGAGGGAGATGCACTGATACATGCACTCAGACACATCACCTAAAGCAAACTTTCATCCCACACATAAAGGGCGGCTGCAGGGACGAGCCGTCTTAAGAAAAGTTTGGATTGTGAGCCAAGTGTGTGTTTCTTCTCTATGCAGATGTGTGTGGTGCTGTAGAAACTTGCTGATTTTGTTGGTGGCGGAGGCTGAGTGACAAGGCCAGGGAGGCGGAGTGGCAGGGAGGAATCTCAATATGGAATTTTAATAAGGACGAGGAACGGAGATGCCAGGCGCGTGTTGGTGTGAGAGGTGTGTCTGTCTGACAATGTTTGGTCTGTGCATATGCGCGCCCCTTACCTCCTGATTCTGGGAATCTCATTTGAGGTGTGTTGACAAGGACAAAAGATGGGCTGCATTAGAACATGCATAAAGAAAACTCTTGTCCCTAAAAAGTTTAAGGAAAATGGATCCCATAGGAAGCCGCTTTTCCAGCTTTATCCAATTAGAATGGAGCCCAGGCAAACTAAGAGCTTTAATGCAATAGAGCTGCAGCACTTTTCTAAGTCTGACATACTTGTTCCTCTTGACTGGGTAACAGACAGTCACTTCAGGACCAAAGTCTTAAGTGCTAAGCCTGAAATCTCCTTGTGTCTGCCGGTCTCCAGAGCTCACTGCAGCAGCATCAAGCAATACAAATGTCATCGAACTGACTGGAAAACTACAAACCTTTTTAACTAAAATAAGTAACTAATACCAGGCCTAATGCAGTCGTATTAGGCCTAATGCAGTCATATTAGGCTATGGTTCACGTTCTGCTTTACTTTGTGGGCAGAGCCATGACCCTTCATAAGGGCTGCTCAGTGTCTTTTTGTGTTGATTTCTTTAGATTTGCCTCAGTTTTATCAGAAGCCCAGAGATACGGTGCGCTCTGACAGCTGTTCAAACAGCTATGCTCCCTTTCAAAGGGCAGATGTCTTCACTGGAGCGAGTCATGCTTATTTTCCTCTGGGAGATGCTTTCCACCGCAGGCCAGAGCTGCAGGACAGCAGGCCTTCAGCTCAGTTCAGAAACTGGAGAAGAAGTAGTGAAACAGACAGGCCCAGCCTGACTATGGTGAAGGGTTAAATGCAGTCTAATTGTAAGAATAAATTAACACCATGTAGAAGCATTTCACTAGTTGTGTTTGTGTATATCCTATTGAAGGGAACCATGGTGTTTGTAAATGCTGACTTGACAAAGGTGTGTTTGGTGCAGACGGTTACTGTCTGCTCCTCTTATTGAGTGAAGCTTCCAGTGGAAAGTCACAGTGTTTACATCCCACTGGCAGACCACGGGAGATCAATGAGAACCACTCGATGCTCATGCATACACATATAGTTTCTGCTGTTCGCTATTATTCCCATGGTGTGTACTCCCTGTCAAGCATGTCCACTTAATGTCCTGACAGTCACACACACCATCTGCCTTTTCACACTTTCTATTCCCTCTTGTTTAAGGTAATAATGCCCAAAAGTCAAGAGTCACATCCTGAATTGTGCAAAGAAAATGCAGTGATATTTTTGAATATGAAAAAACAATGTCAAACAAAATATATTTAAATTTGTTAAAAAAGAAAAAGTAAAAGAAATGCATAATTTCTAGTTGATTTATTCAGTAATGACTTTTCCTTTTCTTTTCATCTTGTTCACCACAACTTAGATAATCCTTCATTACAGTGGAAAACTCCTGTGCGACTGAGAGCATACACAAACACTATATCTTGTGAAACTCACTGGCCACACTGGCTGATCCGCGGATGATCTCAAACCTCGCTGGAGGAAGCACTACAATATTAAAGGTGGTGGTGTTTGAAGAATAAGCAGTCCGCGGTTGACTCTTCTCCCTCCTGTTGTGGCGCTAGTTTGTTCTCCTAATGTGCTCCATGTATAAAACACTTTCATCTTGGCAGGAGGGGCAGCTCCTCTCTCCACTATATCCTCTGCCTGACTATAAAGAGCCAGCTCTGAGGTTTTTGTCCTCATGTTGACAGTGTGGTCCGACGTGTGCTAATGCGTGATGTGTGTGGGCACAGAGTGTCATGCAGCGGACCACACGGCTCGTGAGAAGCAGACAGTCTGCCTTTTACAGTAGCACAGGGAAATGCGTATTTGTGAGGTGACTTTTCGAGGTGATCGCGAGCACCTGTTAGACACAATGTCCTGCTATAACTTGAAGCATAACGCATCATAATCATGCATCTGTCATCGGTGCGCTGCTTCTGTGCGCGGCTCGAACCAGGAAGCCAGGAAACGAGCGCAGGGCCTCAGGGTCAGAGAAATAACACGAGAAATAACTCAATCTGTTATGGGTTAATGGCATTTTACAACTTGACAAAGGAGTATAAGCAAATTATTTAAACTTTGAAACATCTTGAATTAAGGTTGATTCATGAAAAAGATTCTGGTTAGCACTTGCCTCAAACTTTACAAACCATACATTTATAAACATTAACATTAACAGTTTAGGGCTGAAACAATTAATTGATTCATCGTCAACTAATCCATTATTTAAATAGTTAATTTAATAGTACTCTAAGGCAGAGTGAGAATTGCATAATTGTCTCTAAAAGCATTGGTTATAGATTTTTCTGTGCAAATATTTTAGCTCTGATTGTTCCAAATATGAGATAAATCTCAGACCATAATCTAATCAGAGCAGAAAGAGGACTCTCTCGCTTCACAATCCCAGACTGAGTTTTAGAGGTTCTTAGCTTTCAAATGAGGAATGACCACTAAAACCATGCATGGTCAGGTTGGTCCACAATGGCGGCGCACAGAGTTGCAGCGGCTCAGGACCTTGATCTATGTCATTTACATTGTATAATGACAAAATAAAAGCGCTTTACCTTTACCTTTATCTTTACCTTTACCTTTACCTTTACCTTTACCTTTACCTTTACCTTTACCTTTATCTTTACACGTGAAACTTGTACAAAGAACATCCTACAGACATTACCTTTAAGTTCACTCTATCAAGACGTCCTCAAACAGCGTCACTTTAGCTTCATGTGGCAAAAAGTAAAAAAGACAAACAAAAAAACACTTTCCATGCACCTTTTACCGCCAACTGATTAATTGATTAATCATAAAAATAATTGCCCTACGATAGATACATTACTGTATATATTTTAACCCAGTGAATAAAAAAACAACATTGTTGATGATCTGGTATTGATTTTATGTATTACTGTGTTATTATGGTGATTTAACTGGCAGGTTTCCTTCCTCCTGTTTGTCTCCTCCTCCTCCTCTGCACCTGATCGCCCTGCATCATGACTGCTTCTGATCTCACATCAAAGAGGCCTCGGTGTGGCTGTAGGCGAGGGGTATTTCTGTAGATTGAATCTCATGTTGGCACACACACACACACACACACACACACACTAACATCCTCGGTCCTGTCCCCTGAGCCTCACAAATCAGTCCGACAGATAGAGAGGGCAGTGAGGCCAAACTGTGGGTTAAACATGCCACAGAGACCACACATCTCATGTCCGCACCATAGGAGAAGCATTAGTACCTTCAAGAAATAGTTTGGTGATTCATTCCAGGGTTGAAAAAGGGAATGTTGCGTAGGAATGATTTATTTATCGGAAATAGGGCTGATTTCGTGCGAGAGGCTAATCGGGCAATTTACGCATTAAAATAGGGTTTGAACCGAGCCTCATTACTCTTCACATCAGAGGCGCCTGTCGGGGCCAAAATAATTACAGCCTTTGCAATTTACTAACTGCAACCATTAAAATTGTGATTTCAAGGTGGGCAATATATCGTCAAACAAAGTAATATTGAAGAGAAAAATGAAGAACCAAGGCACTCCTCGCACACTACAATTCTCTATTTACATTTTCTAAAAAGCCTTTATTGTACTGTCCTAATACATATTAATATTCTGGTTTCTTCCACACATATTGGCTCCAACAAGCCAAGTTCTTGCCAAAGAAAAACTACTTTTGTGGCACTGACTTCCTGAGCACTTTGTGTCCAGTTTCTCTCACAAATTGTTGTTTGGAAGATATACAGATTTACAATATCGAGTATATCTTCAAAGTCAAGAAATGAACAAAAAGCTGTGGAAACTGCTGCTAAAGAATAAAATTCAATATACTTGATCTGTAATCTCTTTAAAAAGTTGAATCCTAATTAACACATACACCAGCACATTTCTACATATTTTTGATGGTTATCAAAAATACCACTTGATTATCGTTATCAGAAAAGTCACCCTAAATATTGAGCTATTATTTTTTGTTAATATCTCCTATGCCTAATCCCAAACTTGTGTACAACTACAGGCAACAAAAACCAAGGCTTTTCCCTAAATGAGTGATCAGTCTGCTTGTTTGTCGGACTGTAACTTGGAATCCCACTGGGCCAATCAGCTGCTCATACAAATATTGCTACCGCTCCCTGTATGTGTCTATAGTGTGCGCTCTGCCTCATTAGTGCGTGTCAGTCGGCCAGCTGTAGAGGAGCTCTTTCTGTGCGTCACAGTCAGGCGTCACCTCAAAAATACATCTCCAAACTACTGCTTCTTTAGGGGCCTCATTTGTAAACACTGTCAGTCACTTCCTACACGCTCAAAATGTACATATTTCTTTTAGTTATATTTAAGTGAACAAGTGCAGCGGGTTCAGGAAATAGTCAAACCCTTCCTTTTATTCCTACTGTAAGTTACTGTATTGAAAGTCTTCCTGTATCAGAGGCAGGGATTGGGGTTTACCACAGAACTAAACTTTTCAGCTCAGCTTTGATAGAGTTTAGTGCAACCTTCTGAATACTTTATGTCGCAATTAAATTTTACTTTTTTCATATATTTTTCCCAAAAAGTAAAATGTCTATTTTAATGTGTAGCTCAGGAGCTGCCAGTAGCTCGCCAGCCCTTTCTATGTAGCTCCCCAAAGGATTTCTAAATTTCTACACGCATGATAACTCTTATTCTAAACATACTTTCCAAACATTTAGGTTAATCTTGTATATAATAAAGAGGAAACTCAAGTCATTTTGTTTGTGTTGAAATGACATTGTTGTTTTGTTTTATATTACAAACAATGAAAGGCAATGAATAAATCAATTTATTAGTTGACTCATTTGTATCTTTCCTCACACATTCCTATCGTCCCAGCTCTTCACAGGGAAGAGTTTATGAGCACATTTCATTTCATAAAATATCATCTCGGGTCACTCGGGATCACTGTCACAGAAATGCTAAAGAATTAGCCTGAAAGCTCATGAAATTAATATAAATGCTTTACACATACTGTAGATGCACAATATTATTTTCCCACAAATGTCTGAGTTTACAACAAGCTAAAGGAGGACAACGGAATTTTCAATGTACTACTAGAAAGAAAAAAATCAAGTATAAGTAGTGTTAATTTGACAGCAAATTTTTGTTTAATTTTAGTTAAGATTTAGTCAGAAAAAGTTACATTTAGTCAAATTTTAGTCAACAAAAATTCCACGTAAAGTTGAAATAAATTGAGTAAACTTTACATTTATATTATTGTTTTGAAACATTTTGAATAATCTCTTCTTTATGAAGCGTCACCCACATGAACAAACACAGAGCTATTCCTTTGACAGTGAATGTAAATGACATGAGGCTCTTTCAAACTGAAGTCCCGCAAGTTTTCAGTCTCATTTTAGTCCCTTTTTTCATTTTTATTTACTCTTTTTTGAGTCAACGAAAATATCTGGACGTTTTTGTCATAGTTTTAGTCTCATGAACTAACTTTAATTTAGTTTTAGTCTAATTTTAGTCACCAAAAATATACTGTGACTAAAATTATGACGAAATATTTTAGTCGATGTAATGAACACTGGTATAGAGCTTTTAACTCACATAGTTACGTGTTTATTCAAAGCATGAGTTCTGTAGCTCACTGCCATTTTTGTTACGTCAAAGTAGCTCACTGCTAAAAAAAAAAAAAAAAAAGCTTGGAGACCCCCGCTGTACGATGTTAGCGGCGGTCACACTGGGTCACTCTAGGAAGTTGTCCATTTTGTTGAATGTGAAATCCGTGATTAGTTGCACATGCGCCCATCGATTGTGAGTAATTCAAATATCTGCTAAGTAGTTCTGCTGGAGCAGTCCCGCGCTAAAGGTCAGAGTTTGTCAGGATTGACCCCTCACCCCGCTGTGAAGGGGTGTAAACACTCCCCCAATTCTCCAGAGAAAATGGGCCTCGGTCTCTGGGTCATAAATCACAAGCCTTATAATTGGTAGCAAAACAGCAGTCCAGCAGTATATAACCTTTTACGTGTCGTCTCAACGCTTTATTATGGTGCTAATGAGTGGCCGTCGATCAGGGTGAGAGCCGGGAGCCGAGGGGGGAAGGCCAGAGTTCGCCTCGGTAAAACACAGGCCACTGCCAACTTATGGACATTCTTACACAGAGGCTGAGTAAAGTCACAGCGGCGGGACAGCTGCGCACAGGAAGCCACCTCCGGCCCCGGCAGCAGAGGGTATGCGCATATGCAAACGCGCCCGGGCATCTGCATATGCACACTCAGGCTCAGCAGTATCCATTACAGGCTGACATTAGTATGGAGATAGTGCTAATTGTCCCCATAGACCACACAGGCGGAGCTCGGCAGGCCCGCTGTGAGGGCACCAGAGCTCACACATCGACCCCATTACAGCAATTACGAATCAACCGCTGACTGATCACGGGACCCAGGGATTGTCCCCATGCAAATGATGCCCTGATGTCAAGTGGAAGTGTGGGAAATAGGAGCTGTAGCCGTTAAAATCCAGTAAATGTTATCCATAAGTCCTCCTCTTAATCCTTACTGTCATTCACGTCAGAGGTGATGAACTGTAATATAACACTTAGAACAAACTTCAATTTACGTAAAGTTTAGAGGGATGTATGAACAGGGAGTAAATGAGGACGGCCTGCTCTCACACGCCACAGATGCAGCTCATGGTCAGTCAAAATGAGAGGATTGACAGGGGAGAGATTAGTACCCGCTGCCTCTGTCCCGGGACAGTTGTGTTTGCTGTACCGACTGAGTGTGGACAGTGACTGTGCTCTCCCAGGATACACCCTGTTGTTAACCTTTATCACCGTATTGTACAGTTTAGCACAGAAATAAACTTTGGCAGTGATTTCAGTCTGCTCTGGTGCCTTGCTTCATCGCCTTTATTGTTGTTTGCTGTTCTAACAAGCATTAGTCAAATGTATCCTGGGTTACCACACAAGTATTTAGGGTTGTTGAAGGAAGGCAAAACAACTTCATTTATCTCAGTTATTTATTGCCACATTGTTTTACATTTGATTGTTAAGTTGAGCGCCTCACATTAATCCTAAACTGTTTTGTGCTTGTGAGAAGTGAGACTCAAGTGTCCCGCATCCACTTTTAGGAGATAAGTTCATCTATATCTTTCCGGATAACCAAAACCTTTCATTTCAACCCATCGTGGCAGACACAATAACATCCTTTAGGAAGTAAGCCAAACACAGGTGCAGTAGAGTGCCAGGTGCTCCCTGTCCCGCACCAGCATCACCCCTTGCCCTCTGGGACAGTATCAGATGTTATCATCATCAGAAAGGCAGGAGGGCCTCTCTTTAATGATGAGGCGATAGGGAATTATGAATGACAGTGTCACTGTCAGTGGACAATAGGGGCTTAACAAAACACTCTGATTTGGATTTGGATTGAAGTCGATGCTGGTTCATCCTGGAGGTTTGTCATCGTGAGCTCAGACGGTTTAAGACGAGGCCAAGTGGATGTTTTTCACCAAACGTTCAGCATAAAACACACAGATCGAATAGGGCTGGATACAGTTTAGTTATTTTCGATACAGTACTTTAGCGATACTTGGTTTACGATACCGGTGCCTGAATGACTTCCCTTTTTTCAATACCTTTATTAAGTTATTGGTAATTTAGAACCAAAAACAGAATAATAATGGCAATTTATTCCATAACAGACTATTCATATTGTTTATTATTATTTGAGAAAGTAACTTTCTTTAGTGCTGGACCTACCAGGCATTAAAACTTGCTAACTTGTATCCCCGATACCATTATTACCTAAAAATCCTTTTCAATACCATACTGATATTGTTTAACAGCCCAGCTCCAATTACAAATTACCCAATTAACTTTTACTACTCATAACCAACATGGTGGCCATCCTATTTTTACAACTAAACCATATAAATGACTTGGGTTTCCAGTTTCTCTCATTACAATCATTACATTGGTCATTGTGAAGCCTCCCTCCGTCCTCTCTGCCGACAGACTTTCTTTACTGCCATGTGAATAATTGTTGCTCAGTGCCACAATGTAGCACAGAAACAATTAAACTCTTGACTGACTCGCTACTCACTGTTTGTCCCCCAGTCGTGCAAAGTGCAACACAGTGATCTCTCATTTTCTCCTTATTAGGCTCTAATTGAGAGTTTAGGAGGAGAGAAAATGAGAGGGGAGCGAGGAGTCGACGGGGGTTATAATGTGAATTAATCAGTGAAGCAGGTAATAGTCATCCCAGTGTTTACAGCCAATCTAATTAGCCGCTAACGAGTAACTGCGATCTGTTGATGTCTTTATATTTGATCTCTCGCACTGAAATATAGATTGTAATTACTGTTTATTCACACATGCCCAAGACTTCATAAAACAAGATGACTAATACACTGTGGAAATCTGCTCATTTGTTTCAGCCTCCAACGTTTGTGCGACAGAATCTGAAGTGTAAACTCTTAGAATATATTTTAAGTTTCCTGTTGCAATTTAATGAAATATGAATCAATCAAAGTGCTCCACAAAAGTCATGATATTAACCCTTTAACCGCCAAATGTATTTTAGCCATAGAGAACAACAGATAAATGTTTTACCAGTTCCTCTCACATCTCCAAATTAGACCTAAACGTTCACCCACTTTATTTCTGATATCCAGTTATTTTTTTTTAAATAATGTGTTGTTTGTTCAGATCGCTCTTGACCTAATGGCAGGCGCCAAAGTAACGCCAAATGGGTGCATTTTGGCAACTTTGGCGGTTAAAGGGTTAATATTTTGTCATATTTATCAACCTTTTTTAAGACGATACCCAAAGTCTGTGATCTACTGTAGCAACATAAACATTTTGTATATATTTTTTTAAAGTATACACCCTGATTCCAGAAGTAACCCAGTGGTGGAAAGTAACAAAGTAAAAAGTACTAATTATAGGTACTTTAACTTTACTTACAGTAAGTACATTTTATAATGAGTACTTTTTACTTTTACTTTACTACATTTTAAAATTGGGTTAAAAGTAAAAGTATTTTATTTTCAAAGTGACCTCTCTACGATTAGTCCTAGTTTAGTCCTAGTTTAGACCTGATTTAGTCATATTTTAGTCCTGGTTTAGTCATAGTTTAGTCCTGGTTTAGACCTGGTTTAGACCCAGTTTACTCCTGGTTTAGTCCCAGTTTAGCCCTGTTTTAGACCTGATTTAGTTGTAGTTTAGACCTGGT
>OMNZ01071029.1:10331-20659 GCA_900303255.1 Lesueurigobius sanzi | reverse complement strand
GATGATAATTTAACACAATTAAAGATAATTAGAGTAGTTTCCACTTTTTACTTTGCTATATTCACCTAAATGTTTGGAGATGTTTTGTTCTGAACAAAAAAATGCATTTAAAATTTGCCTCATCAAACGTATGTAGAAATGTAGAAAGCCTTGGGAAGGGCTGGCGAGCTACTGGTTGGAGATGCCTGCTCTAGGGCCTGGGCAAACGTCAAGATTTTGACACATTTTTACAATAAGGTGTGATGATCAACATTTCGCCATAGATTTCCACAGAAAATTGTAACTTCAAAGGTAATTTCTTACTCTTGCAAAAACATCTCCACTTTAGAACCTACAGCTATCAAACTTCCAGTAATTAATATTTAGAAGGTTTGTTCTGAGGGGTTTTTCAATATTTAATTCATAACCTGATTGAGTTTTGAACCCTAAAAACAAGGTGAAATTAAAGCCGCGAGCGGCATCGAAAGGCCCTCGCCGTAGCAGCTGGTCAGAGGGTTTCCCCTAAATGTTAGATTACGGTATGAAAGACACTGACTTTATGTGTAAGATTTGTTTGTAAAACGCTGTCTGTGAAAACTGATGCATATTCCACCATGTTAAAATACAGGAATCGCAATGAAGTGTGCGGTTGCGCCAGACAAAAAACGTGAGTGCTTTCCGAATAATTTGGATAACCGACAAACTAAAAATTTTGACTGTAATGTTAAATTTCAAACCAACCTGTAGGGGGCGCTATTGCCTATGGCCCTGCTGCGCCCAGTAGTCCAGGCTCATTAGCATGACCGTGGACATGCTTTCACTCTAAGGTTGTTATTGTCAATCGGTTTCTGTCTCCATAAGTTGTCATAGATTGGGTCCAAATTGAATCTGAGTCCTCCATTGCGATTCATAGCTGGATTTTCTTTTTTAACAAATATGGCCTCTTTGACACCTCTCTCAAACCATCTACTTTCTTTCGATAAAAGCTTTAACCTCACTGTCCTCAAAAGAGTGTTTGGTGGCTTTGAGATGGAGATGCACAGCCGACTTGTTTAGTCAGTCTAGGTAATTACAAAGATGTTAGCTTTTACCTATCTTTGTAATCTTTGTATCTTTCCAAAAGTACCTAAACAAGATTTATTCAACAAGACATAACGAACGTTGTAAACATAAGGGCTACTCCGATGCTTAAGTTGATAATTCCCCTTCCTGTTTCCTGTCAGGTGACCCGTCAGATCGTGGTCTTCCACCGTGCGGAGCAGATGGCCTTCAGTGACAAAGAGAGGGAGCTGTTTGTTCACTTTTGTTGTGCGTTTGCCGAGGATCTGCTGCCGTTCCTCAACCGCTGCCTCCAAACCCTGTTCCCTCCGGCTCAGCTCGCCCTCATCCTCGGTACCGACACTCGCTTACTCTTACGGTTCTCAACAGTTAGCCTTTTTATTGAGATGTACAAAATCTGTTTGAGTCGGTTTCACAAAGTCATCTAAAACCTGTGTCAGCTGCTTTTCTAAAATGTGTGCAGGGATTGATTTCCTGACCATGTTCGTTTCATTCCTCCAGGCGTCCCTCCCACTCAGCTGCACAAACACAGAAACCTGGGCTGGATCGACATCGCCGCCATCATCCAACCTCTGGACTTTGTTTTACCAAAGAAAGAGACTCCAGACTCCACTGATCCCCTGCTCCCAGACCTGGACCTCAGCCTGGACCTGGGCAGTCTCAGTCTAGACCCACAAATCGAGGATTCGAAACCAGGGGAAAATCCCAAACCAGACTCAGATCCCGGACTAGACTCGGACCCTACTCTGGAGGAGATCCTTGGTCCTGATCCCAATCCGTCAGATCCTTCAGAGGCTGAAACTGTGGAGGAGCTAGAAGACGATATTGAGGAATTATTGAAGTAAAAAGATCAGATTTATAATGTATCTTTAGGGGTTTGGAATGTGCTTATAAATAAAATGTATTTTTATGAAATATTACTAGCTTTATATTTCTTCTGACCATATACAGACACATTTTATTTGTTTCATTATCAGGGTTCCACTCTTGTCATAGAAAATCCTGGAAAGTAATTTCAAGTCATCTAAAAGTGCAAAAACACTTAAAACGTGATTAGGTATTTTGCGGGCCACACTGCGTCAACAAAACACTTGTGGGAACGATGCAAAGGATTGTGGGATGCCAATAGGAAGCTTAGAGGCTCCTATCTCAAGCTCCTTCCTGAACTGACAGGACTATTCCGACAGCACTTGTTATGGCGGACGCTGACGCACTTCCAGTTTTGGCTTAGACCTCTTACCAATTTGCTCTATTCAGACGCAGCCCTAGACATGTAATAAAGCATATGTTGGTAAATTATAAAGTGCTATATAAATAAAATGTATTATAATTAGCATATGAAGGTTTTACTAATTTCTAGTTTTGCATTTGTATTTGTAGTGTACTAGTTATTTTGAGGAGTTATTCGACCTTTGAAGGAAATGTATGAGGCACACAACACCTGTATGTTGTCTAATGAGCGTGAGCCCTGTGGTGTTATAAAAAATAAACTGACTGTAGTACAAAGAAATGTTTGCAAAATTGGGGGCCCCCCTGGTGGTCTCGGGGCGCCAAGCAGCTGCATAGCCTGCTTATCAAGCTGAGCCGGCCCTGGTCTGGATGTTGTGATGTTTGCGCGTAGCACGTCGTTGTTCTGTTGGAAGGAGGCATCTCTCGGGGGAAGTTTACTGCACGGAGGCCGAAGCACTCCTTAAACTATAGTACCCGTTTTTTCCGCTTAGAAAATTGACGGTTTTAATTTTGTGTAACTACTCTGAACGTGTAACAACTGACATAACCCTATTTAAATAGGGGAAACTTGGAAGAGATTTGTGGCTTCTATCTTCTCCGAAATTTGGCACCATGGGACTATACTGTAGAGGCAAAATGCTAACAGCGTCTTTGATCGTCTTACGGGACTGAAGGCACGCACAAAGACCAGACAGCCACGCATTGCCTCATCTAAGCCCAGGTTAGAACATATGTATGCATGTAAAAGCGCTGAACTATTCCTTTAAGGCACATAGCTGCTCTGACATCAGTGTGAGAAAACAAACGGACAAGAAATGCATTTTATTTAACTATTATTTTATTCTGGTAGTAATATGGCAGAAGGGCAAGTTTCTGAAGACATGACTAAATGCTGGTTTGTACTTGGTTCATTTAAGGCGAGACACTGCAGGTGGCGCTACATCAATAGAAATCTTTTGATGTATATTGGAAGTTTTCTGTCATTTTTTTCACATGAAAATAAGGCATTTCATGTGTAAAAATGTCAAATTGTTGCCTATATTCTCAGCGATGTATAAATAATGGACAGACCCTTTTACTGCTACATCATCAGTGACATCAACTGGAGGCAGTTCTCTTCAAGTCCCACCTCTCTTCGTTCTAAAGGCTAGAGAAGAACACCTTCGTTGTCAGTGTCTCAACGACCCCACTCACAACCCTCCTACTGGTCTTTATAAGTTCCACTGGCGTCCAAGTTTGCTCAGTGCTGACGAAGCTCTTTGGATGAAGAGCAAAACGACCTACACCTCAACTACAGAGTACAGATGAAGACTGAAGAATCTTTGCCTACAAATACTACCAGTTGTACAAAACAATAATTAAAATTTGGTCCAAATGGGGAAGCTCGGCCCCCCCTCTTGTGATTAGAAAGAATATGGGCCCTGGAAAGAGTGAACGTGCTTACCCCAGTAGGAGATACTGAAGTGGAGATGCCGCCACTATGTGAGAAAAATGTATTTTGAGAAGTCATTGAAGTTACAATTTCCCATATAGTTCTATGGAGAAACAGCGAGTCATAGAATAATTACACTCCTTATTGTAAAGATTAGGTCATTTATTTGTTTCCAGGTGAAAGTTTATATGTAAAGAACAAACCTGAAAATGAAACACATTGAGTTTTTCCTGCAGTGTCTCCCCTTAATGAAAGAGATTTGTTTTAAGTCCAGGCTTGTTGTTACTTCTTTTTGACAAACTTGTTGTTTGGAGCGTTGGGATTGGCCCTCCTGCGCCCCGCCCCGCACTGGCTGTCCCGCAGGTGCAGACTGGCCGCTCGGCTGTAGATGTCGTTCTGACTGAAGGGGGAGGAGCCTGCGCCGTAGTCCGGAGCGAACACGTCCGTTTTCTGCCGAGCCTTTCGGGACAGTCTCTGCTGAGGGAAGCGCTGGTCCTCCACCAGGTGAGGGTTGGAGCCGTGCTTACCGCCCTGGGGGAGCGGGAGCGAATACTGGAGGAGAGGGCGGAGAGAAGAAAGCTTAAAAACTATCACAGAGGATGTCGAGATTAAACACTCACCATTACTGTCGTTAGAAAAGGTTCATTGTGAGAAGTTTAGGCACCCAGGGTTAGGGAGGTCACCATTCTACATTTTTCGTTCTCAATTATTGTGACAAAAAATTACGCGATTAGGGCTGCAACTAACGATTATTCTGGTAGTCAAAAAATCGGCTGATTATTTTTATGATTAATCGTTTCCTGTGAAAAGTATGTTACAATAGAAGTTTTGCTTTTACTGATTTTTAAACCCTACTGATTTTTAAACCCTACAGACACAACCTTGTAGTAGTCGACACAAAGGGGCGTGGCCGCCCACGTTGCCAGCAACTTAAGCAAATATAGAGACTCAAGTTTTTTTGCATTGAGAAGAGGAGGATTGGGGCTTTAAAATGAGTGATGTCCTTCTAGGCCTCAGGGAGCGGTGTAAGATCGTGTTGAAAATTTGTGTCCAAAAGTTAGCATTTTACTAAACTGCTGACTCAAAATGGTACTAGGTAAAAAGATGGGTTTTTTTGCCTAAAACTTTATCATTCTGAACATGTGTCACCGGTCAGCTGCTGTCTAGTTTTGTGTTTAGATAGAACATGGAGGGCAAAAGTATGGAGTAACATTTGAGTCAAAAATTAGCAAACAGTGGGACAAAAGTTTTGTTTGGGTTTGTCAAATAAATGCAAAAATATGGAGAATAAACACAGATGGCACAAAGAAGGTCAGGTTTAGCCTTTTGTGTTTATAGAAGCATATTTCAGTGGAATAATAATCAAAAAAGTGCTATGAACGCCTATATTTTTTAGTGATTTTTGTCAAAAATAAACATTTCTACAGTCTTTATTTGACATCTCCTGGACCAGGACTAATCACAAAACATTTATTCATTGATGTTTTAGGGATGTTCTAGGGAAAGAGTGAGGTGTTGTTTTTCTGCTTCTGTTATGAGTATTTCATTGATATGACACGACTACAGCATTCAGATGATACAAATGCAATTTGTTCTGAAAATAAAGAGTCCAAGCACTTGATGGTGCATCATGAGGAGGCGTTTTAGAAGCAACAAAAAAAAAAAAAAAAAATACCAGGCAAAAATAATACAAAAGAATGCCCATGGACCTAGAAGGGCTAAAGAAAAAATATGAACATAAACAATTTCCACATCATGTACATTGTTTTTGTGATTGTGACTAAATCATTTTATTTACTACATCATTAAAACTAATATTTGATTTGAGCATTTTCTGGAGACAGAGCAAATATTTATGAAAGAAAACTTACAAACCCTACAAAATAGTGTTTTTTAAAAATCCAAAATACTACCTTTTTATGTAATTCTTGCTCTGTCCGAGTGAAAAATGTGAAAATTGATCCAAAAAAATTAAGATTAAATGATTACTAAAATAGTTGACTAGAGTAGTTTATTTCAGTAACTGATTAGGATCAGCCAGGACCAAATATACGAGAGGCTCCAAAACCTGTTGCTGCTGTCCTCCTTCAGTAAAAGGTAAACATGAGCGGGATGGACAAGTGTGAGCGCATCCTTAACAATCGCTTTGTCTCGATTACATCATTTTTTGTAATCGTAATCAAACTTTGATTAATTGTACAGCCCCGCGATTAACCTACCATGAGCTATTACTACCGGTGGTAATCATAAACATGCTTAATCTTGACATCTCCACAATGTTTCAGCACCATGTCCCGCCTTGCGCTTGTTAAAAAGCCAGTAGGAAGCGCCTCTCACCCGGAGTCCTTTGGGGTTGAGCACTTTGGGGTTTCTGGAGAAGTGCATCTGTATCGAGCCGTCCTCGTTCACCGTCACGGCCAACTTCTTCAGAGTCTTATTCCCGCAGTGAGAACAGAAGGCCCGCTCCATGTGGGTCGTCGTCCTGAACCGGAAACATAACAGAATAATGTTACAGCTCGGTTTAAGCCGAGGCGCTGCAGGTGAATAGGGAAATACATTTTATTGAGATATCAATTTGAAACTTTTGGTGTATTTTACGGACATAAATATGAGAAAGAAATGGATTGAAAATTTGAAGCTTGATATGTTTTCAAGATAAGGCATTTAAATCAATGGTTTTATTTTGTCATTATCTTAGTAACAAAGATTTGGGATCTTTTTCACCTTATATTTGGGGGTTCAAAACTCAAGCTAGGAAGTAAATATTGAAAAATCCCTCTGCACAAAACCTTCAGAATATTGTTGAGTTCAAGACAGGAGATTTTGGGGTCTGTAGGAGCTACTCAAGTGGAGATGTTGAGTGTACAAAAAATGCATTTTGAGAAAGTGGCAATTTTCTGTGTAAATTGATGGGAAAAATTTTTTATTAAACACCTTGTTGTGAAGATTTGGCAATTTATTTGTTTCCACGTTAAAATGTATATGTTAAGAGATTAAACTGACCTAAAATCTGCCTGTAGTGTCTCCCCTTAAACCAGGGATCTCCAACCAGTATCTCGGGAGCTCCAATTTTAGATCAATTTTTTTGGTTCTGAACAAAATATCTCCAAACATTTAGGTGAATATAGCTAAATATAAAGTGGAATCTACATTTTCATTTGCTTTTGTTGTGTTAAATTGTATGATGTAATGTACATGAACTCAAAATAAATAAATCAATCATCTATTATCTTGGCTGTCCTAGAGGCCAAGTTACACATGTTTTGTTGCAAGTAGCTCCCCAACATTTTTGTTACGCAAAAGTAGCTCACGAGGTAAAAAAGGAGAGCCATGACTTAAAGGAACTTGAAAACTTGAAATTGACCACTGCATGATAGATGAATGTTTTCACCTGTCGTGTCTGGCCTGAAAGTGAAGCATGAAGATAGGCATACTGACTTGAAGCAGGCGTGGCAGCGGAGGATGTAGTTTCGAGCCTGTTTGATCACCATCCCGTTCACAGAGAGCACATGGAGACCGATCTGTATCAGGACGTTCTGGGGAGAGAGATCAATCATCCAAATGCGACCAGTAAAATACACTTCCAGGAAATTGGTTCATTCGAGGTGCAGATCACTACATTCAGTCTGGATTTAGACCCAATTCAATTCAGCACAGATTTATGGAATCTTATGGTTTAGTCCTGGTACACTGAAAGATGCTTTTGACTTGAAACATAAATATTGTATCTAGGGCTGAAACGATTCTACGAGTAACTCAAATAATTTGAGTAAAAAAAAGCTTTGCGGCAACCCCTGATGGGAGGAGAGGACGACCATAAATCATCTTTTAATTTTCATCACAGCGTCCTTTATGACAATACAGTGATCTTTTGCCTCTCTGAGCTTCTTCATTTTTATACTCCATCTGGGTCTTTCAGGTCGGCTGACCAGCTCCTCCTCAGTGTCCCAAAGACTAATCACAAGCTCAGAGAGGACCAGGCTTTTGCGTTGGCAGCACCAAAACTATGGAATGAGCCGCCTCTGCACATTAGATTGGCCTCTTCTGTAGCTGTTTTTAAAGCTCTTCTTCTAAACATTCCCTTTAGCCTTTGACACAGCAAGAGTTCTTGGCACGTTATTGTATTGTCTTATACTACTTTATGTACATTTAAATTACTCTTTTGTAGCACTTTGGCCAACGTAGTTTTAACCACAGTGTGTTTTTAAAGTGTGTTATAAATAAAAAGTTACAGTTATGGTTTATGACGCTTCAGGATCAATATTTGGGGGTTACCTGCATGGCGAAGTCAGTGGTGAGGCAGCCCACTTGGACGTCCTCTGGTTGGCTCCAGTCTCCGGACTCCATTCTGACCTGTTTGATGTTACCAGGAGTGATCCAGCCCCCTCCGTCATCTTCATCCTTCTCCTCCTCCTCCTCCTCGTCTTCCTCCTGAGGCTCGTTCTCTTTGTCCTCGTCCGAGTCCTCGCTGTGAGCAGAGTCCGGTTTAGGCTCTGAAACACCACTGTCCGCCTGCAACAAACACAGAAAGATATTATGGAAGAATTAGACGAGACGAGAAATGTTGAACTGTGACGGACACAAACTGATAAACAGACAAAACAAAACTGAAAGTGTTTAACTTCAGGACTAGTGTCTGCATCAGTGTTTAAGGGGAGACACTGCAGCAAAATAAATTTTAAAAACGAGCTTGAAATTGTGGACCAGTTTGCTCTTAACATACTTCATCTTCAACATCTCCACTTTAGTAGCTCCTACAGACTCCAACATTTCCAGTCTTGGACTCAACAATATTTTGAAGGTTTGTTCAGAGGGATTTGTCAATTTATTAAAAAACAAAACAAGAGCCAACCCCCCCCCCCCAAACAAGTTTTTACCTAGTACCGTTCTGAATCCCTAGGCGATTGTGTCAAGTGCAGAGTCAGCAGTTTTGTAAAATGCTATAGCATTGTAGACATAAATTTTCAACGCGACTTTACACCGCGCCCCAGATGCCTACAAGAACATGGCTGGGCTCATTTTAAAGCCTGAACCCTCCTCTTCCCAATGCAACGCAAGTCTCAGATTCAAATCGATTTATTAAATCCAGCCCCGCTCACTCAACTGATCAAATATTGGCTTTAAAAATGTGGAGGACAATTATTACGCAATTGTACCCGGAAGTTCAAAACGAAGTGCTGCTGAACCATAGACGTCAACATGAAACGACCAAAGCAAAAAGGAT
Source organism: Lesueurigobius sanzi (assembly GCA_900303255.1). Taxonomy (NCBI): domain Eukaryota; kingdom Metazoa; phylum Chordata; class Actinopteri; order Gobiiformes; family Gobiidae; genus Lesueurigobius; species Lesueurigobius sanzi. The sequence continues at coordinate 11,735 of OMNZ01071029.1, read as the reverse complement.
TAATTCAAAACTGAATGACTGCATCTGAACGGTCGCACCCCTACAGTCTGCTGCTCTGAGGACTCTTCAGTGACTCACCAGTAAACTGAGCAGGTCCTCATCAAACGAAGGCGGTGGTTCTCTCCAAAAGTAAAAACTGTTGAATTCTTCATTGTTTGCTGCCGTTGTTGTGGTTTGAGATTTAGTCTGTTTCTGTGTTGGTGCTTTCTGTGGTTTGGTTTCTGCTGGGTCCTCAGCTACAGGATCCTGAAGATTAGAAGCAAGTTCATAATAAAATCAGTGTTCATTTTGACAACATATACATTTTAATCAAGGAATGATTTCCCTTTTAGTCCAAATGTAGTTGACTAAATAGTTGCATTTTGTATTCAAACATACAGTATTTATTAGTGTGCTGTCAAATGATAATATTTAAATCGCGATTAATCTCATGAATGTCCTCGTTAACTCGTGATTAATTGCAAATTAAATCGCACATTTTTATCTATTCTAAATGTCCCTTGAATGATCATTTTAATACTATAATCAACATGGAAAAGTGGAAAAGCTGAATGTTTTTTTTATTGAAGTGCTATATTTCACACGAACATGGATACAGTTTTTACTATAACCACTTTTTAAATTATTATTCCACTAACATATGCTTCTATGAACATACAGTGAGGCCAATAAGTATTTGATAATGAATTTCTCCATTGTGAGATCAATAAAGTATTATCTTATCTTCCTGTGATTTTGCAAGTTCTCCCACTTAGAAATCATGGAAGGGTCTAAAATTTTCATCGTTGGTGCAATTCCCTGTGAGCAGAGCCACTCATAAGGTGGAGAGAGACAGCAAGTTTAGCCATGCTTGATGTTCTTTCCTGAGTGCGCTATGATTTTCTCGCGGCCAGAACGTAGCTTTGTTTGTAGCAGAGAGCTGCTAATGTAAACCATGAATGTACAGCCATGAATGTAAAGCTAACCGCTGTAGCGTGTTCTCATGTTATGACCCCGCCCCCGTCTCTGCAGACGAAGCATCACTACTGTATTTACTAAATAAACATTATATGGCCATAATTATGATAAATTATAGTAAGTTATAATAAACTGAGAGATCATATCAGATAGCCCATGTTCTTGTCTTTTTCTCAGTTAGATTATGTTTGTGATAGATAAGATTATTTGGCAGGTAAAATTATTTTTTTGACAGAATATACTGAAAATGACAATGATATGGCAGCTTTTGGAATTTAGTCAATAACCGACTAAAACCTTTTTGAGGTTTCGTCGACTAAAATGTGACTAAAACTAAAGCATTTTCGTCCAAAAGACTAAGACGAAGACTAAAACTCAAATGGCTGCCAAAAGCAACACTGGTGGGAGAACTTGCAAAATCACAGATAAAATACTTATTGGCCTCAC
>OMNZ01071025.1:20055-32618 GCA_900303255.1 Lesueurigobius sanzi | reverse complement strand
TTTTAGGTGACTTTTTTCATGTCGTTCTTCCACTGAAACTAAACCTGAGCCTCACAAACTTATTTACTTTGAGGTTTTTTACAAGTTTTTTTGTTGATTCCCTTTTTATTTTCTTCACTCTCTTACATTGACGACAATGGAATTTCAGCTCACAGGAAGTGCTAATAAAAACAGGAAATGCTTTTACAACAAAAGTGGGCGGGGCAGAATAAGGTGAATACCACCTCTGATCACTTTCATCCTCTCAAAAAATATATTTTTAAGTGAAATTATTTTTAGAAAAACGTTACTCATGCTGTGAAAGACTTAAAAAATTTGGTCCATTTTGACTGTGATAATATAAAATAATATTATAAAACTGCAGATTTTTTTGTGCGTAAGAGTTCTCCTGACTGTTCTTAGGATTTGTTCTTCCAAAAGAACACTTTCAGCTAAGAACAAATTTTGTGAATGCCAAAAATATTCTTAAGTCGGCCTTAAGAACAAATAAGTTTGTTTCGTGAATGAGGCCCATTGAGTTCATATCAAAAAGCATTAACTTGTGTCATAGTATCAGCATGGTACACACAACTCCTTTCTAAAGATGTACCCAACGATTCAGCTTTTTTGCGTCCGATACAGACACTTGGGGATTGAATAGCTACCGATACATTGAGATTTTCACAAAAGTAGGTTTGTAGATTACATATTTGTTCATGTAAATAAATCGGGTTGCAGTAAGTAAAAAAGCGACTTCATGTGATCTCATCATTAATGCACTACAGTACAAATATGTTATATCAGTATTTCTGTAGCAGTGTTGCTCAAACTAAAATACACAGATCTTCAACAGTGGACAATATTATTTCACTGCTATTATAGCTTCTATCTCAGCCGTGATTGGTTGGATCTAGCCTTTTCTGAATTGTACAGAGATGTTTAAATGACATCCATATTTACTTGGATCGGCTCGGATACCAGTATCGGATTATCCTTAGTGCATAAACAGCTGTGGCCAAATAAACCATACAAAATGTATTAAAAGTGGATGAATTAGTGCTTTTCTAATGTTTTACACTTTTGTTAAGATCATAGCCATGATTTAGTGATCTAATCGCTTTCCCCGTATTAAACGGATCTCTTTAAATTGAATTACCATGCACACAGGTCACCAAGAAAGATTTGTGTCAATATTACATTTCCATCATCCAGTTTAATTTCTCTAAGGCATATCAACAGCTGTGCATGAGGTATATCCAGACCCTATAGGATGTTGTATTGCATCTCCCATGAGAAAGATTCCACAAGTTTGCGCTCATATCTAATGCAGTCCCAACAAGCTTATAAATCCTCAACTTGAACTTCCTGACTCCACGACCAGAGCAGTAATGGCTAAAGATCAAACTGTCAGCAATCAATAGCACCCGGCTGTAAATGGTTCCTCTGCATCTCGGGGCCCACCACTCTGTTGAGTCCAACATATGGGTACTCGTCCGCTAAATGGATTGTATTGCCGCCGGCTGTAGCCAACTGTCAATCAAATTCAGGCTCTTAATTCACAAGTGGCCAGTGGCAACTCTCGTACCCGCTGTGCTCTACTGTAAACAGGAAATACAGTATGTGTTTGCTAACCAGATTGAGATTTTTTTTTTATAGGCAATATTAGATTTATTGCTTGGACGAAAGTTATGCATTTAATTAACTAATAGAAGATTTACAAAAACTACACCTATACCTAAATTATTAGTCATCTAGAACCATAAAAGAGAACATTAATGGTAATTTAATCCATAAAAGACGGTTTCTTTTTTTAATCATTTATTTGAGCTGAAACAACCAAGTAACTTTTTGTAGTTCTGCCTCAGGACCCGCCAGGCATTAAAACCATACTTTGACACCCTTACTACTTAAAAAAAAAAAGGTTGATGCCCTACTGGTATCGTTTAACGGTACCCAGCCCTACTAACCAGTAATTGTTTTTATTCCATGACTACAATACAGTGAATAATTGGCCTGGTGACAGCTGTCGACTGTCACCATTATGAATACATTGTGCTGAACTGTTTGCGCGACTAAGCAGCGGGGATTAAGGCTAAAACCCAAAAATCATAAAAAGGGCGCAGGACTTTCATGTGCCCTCTCAGCCTCTCCGTCAGCCTCAGGCGCTGGACCGCGAGACACTAATTATCCGCTAATTGGGGAGACGAGTAGCGCTTAAGTGCGGCTTACAGTTTAATCGGTCCACTCGATTGGGCGAACGGATCCAGGTTCAGAATTGGCTTTTTAGCAAGAGCAGCCAAGCACAAGATGGTATCCAGCGGGAAGATTATAGGGCAAATGCTCTTTAAAAAAAAAGTTTAAACATGTTCAACGAAAATGAAAACTCAACAAACCCTGTCATTATTTAGAAACAGATGTTGCTTCCAAGTCGGTGGAATTTATAGACTCTTCAACATTGAAAGGGACAGTTTTGTATGTAACGGAAACAATCAATTACTCAACATGAATTAAACTGGCCTTCCCTGCATCATTTAATTGCTGGGTTGTATACTTTGCAGAAAACACGACGGCAATTTTTCATTCGATTGATTTTTTCATACTGAGCAACAGGATCAACACAAACAACACTTGAGGCGAGACACGGAGGGCGAGTAGGAAAAAAACAATTTAAGTTCTGAGAAAAAAACAATGAAAAGTTTAGCCTGCAATGTCTCAACCATTATAAAATAGATTACTATATCATTACTTCCTCATAACTATCGAGTCTAGCGAACATTTTAGATTAAAGATAAAAGGACTAGTTGTCATACATGTTTTGTCTGACAAGTTTACAGTCTACAGTGACATCAAAAGATAGACGCTACACTATCACAACTTAGGACGGACATTGTTGACATAGCATAGATAATTCCTGTCCTTAAAACAACTCTCAAAAGAACAATAAATCGAACTGCAGCCAGCACAAACTCCATGCCCTGAATGTTATGTGTGGACTTGAGGGTGTGTCCATTGCTGGCATTAGTTCTAAGTTGGACTCCGACACATTGTTTTATTGAGGTCAACAATTCTCAGGGCGTTGAATTGCGAACAATACCCCATGGCCGCACCCCAACCTCTGGCTAAGGTTGAGTCTTGATATACTTTTAAACACTCGACTACGAACAATCCTAATAAAATTCATGCAAAGAAAGGAGCCCTCAAGCTTGAAAATCCGCTTGCTTTCTAAAGGTGGCCACACACTAGAGGATTTTCAATCTTTTGAGACTAAAGATCTGTGCAAAGACAACACACACTTAAGGACAGACATGAGGACACACTTACACACACACATGAGGAGTCCCACCACAGATCATGCCATGAGAGAAAGTTTTTATTGAGCCACGCCTCCTAAGACTAAAAATCTGGCTAAAAATCCTCTAGTGTGTGTCCAGCTTTAGTATCAATAGGGCTTAAATGACAAACTGCAAAGGATGCACTCACTTAGGATGATTTCAAGATTTAATATAATATTCCTTGATTGATGGATCTGTAAATATGAGGTCAAATAACAGAGAAAATTGTGTAGAAAATCAATCATCCTCATATGAACCAGATTATAAATGTCTTTTTGTGTGATATGCAGGTTCTTTTGCATGTCGATCTTAAAGGAATAGTTCAGCGCTTTTACATGCATACATACTGTATGTTCTAACCTGGGCTTAGATGAGGCGATGCGTGGCTGTCTGGTCTTTGTGCGTGCCTTCAGTCCCGTAAGACGACCAAAGACTTTGTTAGCATTTTGCCTCTACAGTATGGCCCATGGCGCCAAATTTCGGAGAAGTTAGAAGCCACAAATCTCTTCCAAGTTTCCTCTATTTAAATAGCGTTATGTCAGTAGTTACACGTTCAAAGTATAGTTACACAAAATTAAAACTGTCAATTTTCTAAGCAGAAAAAAGGGGCAATATAGTTTAAGGAGTACTTCGGCCTCCGCGCAGTAAGCTTCCCCCGAGAGATGCCTCCTTCCACTCACTTCCGGCAACAGAACAACGACGTGCTACGCGCAAAGTGCATGAAATCATTTGCAATGGCGGACTTTGTAGATGATGGAGACTGGTTTGGAGCAGATCCAGAGCCAGATTGGTGCATCCGCAGTTAGAGTCATTTTGATTATAATTTTAGCTTTATATGATTATTGAATGCTAATTCAACTATAATGATGAAGAAAATACAGTATTTTACATTAAATATATACTAAATGCATCATACCAGTTGAGAAACACTGGTCTAGACCTTTACAAACATTCTGAAATTTTCATGAGACACTTCATATGACTATCCCTGAACCTGACACAGCAAGCACCATTTGAAGCAGTGAAAAATATTATTTTCTGTACTGTATCCCACTGTAGATAGTTCTGGAAACTGTTGGCCCCACGCTGCGCCAACCCAAAGCCATGCGCTTACACCTCGCCTCAAGCTGCTTTCTAACATCCCCCCTACGGCCACTGACTGGAAGTAGGCTATCCAATAGCTACACAGGTATCGAGTTGAAGGTGTGGCGAGTAGGAAAGTATGTGAGAGGCACAGCGCAGCATACCATGTGTCCCTCTGGTCTAGGAGCTGCTAATACCTGTGCCTTTGCGCTGGGACAAGTGAGGGACAAACATCGGACTGCACTAATGGGACAGGACTGGATTGGGGATCAGTGGGGCCTCCATCAACACGTGAATCTACGAGTGCACATACTGAGGGGTGCTTGTTACAGCAATGAATCCCAACACTTCTACTAGAGGGGCATATATTTAGACATTTTGCTGCAATAGTAAGCTAAGTATACTGTATCTAAATGATTGTGGGAGTGCACACTATCAGGTTTTATGCTTTAACAACATCTCAGTTGAGATATTTCCATTCTTTTAATAACAGAATGGGATGCTTTCCTCTGAGCCTTTTCATTCTGGCAAAATGTCAAGCATTTTTATAATTTCATCAACCATCACATTTATTGAAGCTCAATTTTCATTTTAAATCCTCCATACTGATATTGAAACCAAGCATCCTTTGTTTACATTTATTTGGGGCTAGGTTATGGAGGCAGCAGTCTAAGCCCAGACACTTCCTGGATTTCGATACCATGGTGCAACTGCTGTAAAAAGATACATTGCTATGATAATAACTGTATAGATTATTAGGTAATGTAGTGCCAAATGAGTAGTTTGTAAGTTTTTCATCACTTCTGCTAAGTAAAGAATAGGGACAGTTGAATGAAAACGAGGAGCTACTTTACGTTAGTTGTGGTAATGATTACTGTATGTTGCATGTTTTGTTGTTTGTTTGTCCGATAACTTTACAGTCACAAGCTGGTGAAGAAATGTGCATTTTTTACATAACACAACTGTGAGACAGGTGCAGCGGTACATTGCGTTACACTTGCTGATAGTGCAATACTAACAAACTTGCCCATATATAGTGAACCTCTAAGCACACAGAGGCATATATGACAGTCTGTGGCCTCATTTGTGCCCACATACAAAAGTCCATGAGCAGCACAGCATACCACAAGAAAGGGACTGCCAGCGTGCGAGTTTACACAGCAGCCAGCCGCAGCCCTTCTGTCATTGTCATACAGGGAGATTTACACTGGAAACCCAACACTCGAAAACAACAAAAGAGGGCACGGGGGAGCTGACGGCGCGACATAACCGACTTGTAATTTTAAAGATGTCATGGCGTACTCGAGTGGGCTCTACCCGCTGAATGTTGTGAGATCATTGTGCATTTAATCCCAGCTTCGCACTCAGGGACACTTTTCCGAAAAAAAAACTGCTAAGAGCTTCCTAGGCTGCCTTGCATCTCCATTCAAACATCTGTCAATTTATTTCACCGTCTCTTGGAAAGTCGTCGAATGCTTGGGAAAAGTGGGCAGCACACACCAAAAACACACAGAGCAGGTTGTGTGCGAGCAGCGGGGGAGGCGGACATGTTGACGTGTATTAAATTTAAAGGGCTGCACATGAATCCTTTAAGGCTTCCACTGGAAACTAGGTGGAAACTAGGGAGGCACCGATCCAATACTATTATCGGTTATCGGAGCCGATCCTGGAAAAAAAGTTTGATTTGCTAACTTTGCACAAATGTTACTCCATACTAGGGCTGGGTACCGTTAAACGATGCCAGTATGATATCGAAAAAATAATGAAGGTACTACCGGTATCGAAAACAGGTACCGAAAAAATCTTTATCTTCAGAAAGCAAATTCCTCTTCCTGGTGGGTCTTGAGACGGCACTAAAGAAAGGGCTAGGGTGTTTCAGCTCAAATAAATGATAAAAACACTAAAATAAACAGCATTGTGTAGAATAAATGACCATTATTGTTCTGTTTTATGGTTCTACAACAAAACTAAACATCAAGCACGAGGATAAATGACTTGATTAGAGAATATTAGTCTTGTTTAGAGCAGTTTGGACTAGATTAGACATACAGTATTTACTACTGTCATCTACAGTATTTGTTTATTTCATGACAATTTTTACTGATTCTAAGGTTATCTCGTTTGAATTAGGGAAATAAAACTGTCAGACCAATTTTCTGACCCCATTGGCAAATAAATTTAAATAAAAAAGGAAATAAGTAGAAAGTCAAAACAAGTGGTTAGAATCAGGTCAAATGAGCCACTAAATCTTAAACCAAAACAGCTCAAAGTTAGATAAATAAGATAAATTTGGATACCTGAAATCGTTCAGGTATCGGTATCGTAAACCAAGTATCGTTAAAGTACTAGTATCGAAAAAGAATGAACGGTACCCAGCCCTACTCCATACTTTTGCCCTCTGTGTTCTATCTAAATACAAAGGCTAAAAAACAAAACAAGTTTTTACCTAGTACCGTTTTTGAATCCCTGCCGAGTCAGCAGTTTTGTAAAATGCTAACTTGGCACATTGGATACAACTTTACACCGCTCCCAGAGGCCTAGAAGAACATGACTTGGCTCATTTTAAAGCCTGAACCCTCCTCTTACCAATGCAAAAAGTCTCTATGACATTTCCTCGCGGAGATATTTGCTAAAGTCGTCAGTGATGCAAGCAGCCACGCCCCTGATCTGTTGCGGAAAACTGTTTTTTTTTGTATCGCTCGGCAATAATACTTTTGATCGCCGCGCAAAATACTGCAGACAGCAGCAGTTTGCCAAGACTAGCGTTAACCAATCAAGGCTAGGACAGAAGCTAGGACTGAGTGTAACCGATCTCACAGTATCGGTTACAGGGATCTGTACTGTATCGGTATCGGAAGCAAAAAAGCTGGATCAGTGCAGGTCTACTGGAAACACCTGAACTTTTACAAGGAACAAGGGCTGTATCCCATTTCCCTACACAAACTGCAGTCCTGAAATGCACTGATTTTGCAGCCCAGTAATTGACAAATCGGATTTTTGTATTGGCAATTGTATCTAATGAAGTGACCAGTGTCGGGCTGCACAACATATCAGAAAGAAAAAAGAAAATTGTCTTGCAATAACAGGTGTAGCAATAGCTGTATACAAGAAGCCACAATACTGTATATCGCAAAATCTGACTGAGATTGACAACAAAACAATGCATGGAACTTCTAAATATGCAAAAGTTCAGTTTTAGTTATGATTTTCCCAATTTTGTTCCATATTAGCCTTGTTTCTCTTCACGTGATTTTTGTTTTGACACAATTGGTGAAAATGAAAATACTTACTTTGACTAACTTTTTAAATCCCCCATAGGAGAAATTCAGGTGTTCGTCAGCAAACACAGTCATGCGAATAATCACACATGCATAAATAAATAATAAAATAGATTACTAGCAAAAGTAACAAAGTGCACACATTACTTACAATTTGCGGTTCAATTAAATCCAGTTTTGTAAAAAAAAAAAAAAAGAAAAGAAAAAAATCACAATATTCCATACTTGCATAGCATATCGCAAGTTTTTTCAATATTGTGCAGCCCTAGACCAGTGGGAATAGTTCTTTAATAAATCAATGGATCGAAAGAATGAATGGGCCTTCAGAGGGTGTACAGATGAGGTCACTGGATGGCAACAACAGAAGCCAAATGCGTGTCAACCTTCAGTCACGAAATATGTTGTTAGTTTTGTATGAAACATTGAGGAGTCTGATGTACACGGAGTGCCTGAGTACGAACAACTTTACCTCTTTCAATGGAATCGGTTGTACACGGCCTGAAACATTTTTTATGGGGGGGAGGGGGGAATAAAAACTCTTTAAACGTCTACTTTTAATTGAAAAAAATAGCAGTCAAAAAGAAAAGAAATGTAAATGTCTTGCATCAGCTCCAGAACAAAAAAAATAATAATAGTGTTCTGAAAACAGGGGTCCCAGCGAGCTACTTGTGTTGAATACACACGTAAAGTTATGCAACTTAAGTGGAATTTACCTGTAACCAGGATGTTATTTCAACACTATTTAACAGAATGACTTGAGTTTCCACTTTATTCTTTACTATATTTACCTAAATGTTTGGATTGCATGTAACTTATATAATGTAAATATCTTTTGGGGAGCTACTTGGAGAGGACCAGCGAGCTACTGGTTGGAACACCCTGCTCTAACGCCGCTGTAAATGTGTAATTATGGAAAAAGGAAATGGCAGGAAAAGGAAGGCAACTTAATGGTATTAAACAACCTTAGATATATAAACGCAAGCAGATTTAGTTGATGAAAGCAAATTAGCAGCATGGCCAACAAGTTCCACTGTCTTTGCCTCTTCGGTCATCTTCTCCACACAACATGAAAAACTGCAACTCTCAACTCTTCACAGCACATATCAAATACTGCTCCTTTCAAAGTCCAGTTGTTGACCCCATTCGCATGACCTGCTCTTCCACAGGTGTTCGATGCCTGGCGCCTGTCCCCCCTCGTTCACTTATCAGCAGCTTTATGTAACGCGGGTCATGTATGGTCAAGCACCTTGGACTGCTAGAGCTATCTTTGTGCTTGTTCAGACGGTCACCGTTCCCAAGGGTTGGCCCGTCTGGTCATTCGGCTGCCGGACAGGTGATCTCTGCTGTGGTCCCCAATGCCGCGCCGACAGCTGTGTTTAGTCAGCGGCCCAGAGACACCATTTGAGAGACGTTTTATTTGGTAGCGGGCAGGGCAATTTGCGAAGATAACAACAGAGGGAGGTTCTGCACAGTGAGTGAGCCCATAGTTCGCAATGGCTTTCAGTTATTACACACCCACAAGTTTAAAATTGTAAATACTTTGGCTGACCAACTTCATATCCTGTGTCATAACAGATGCAAACTTGAGTAGATGTGACAATCCTGCAGTGTTGAGTCACACCTAGGATCAATGCTGCATGTAATATTGCAACGTCAGCAGAAAACATGGCCAGTAAACAAGAACTAAGGGTGCGTTTTGAGTGATTTAAAGCTTGCTGTGGAAAACAGAATGCTCATTGTTGGGTCCAGACATGGAGAACAGCTGTTTGTTTGGGAAGATAGACAGCAAATACTGTATCAGGTCTGACACCTGTGTGATAAGAGCAGGCAGTTGCAACACTTAGTCCTGACTAGAAAGTGAATGCATGTGACACTAAAACAAACAGAAGTGAACACAACAAGTGTATAAAATGGCAGTATAATATCTTAATAGGTTCATAATCTTTTCAGAATTGCAGTAGTATGCATTAGGACTGCACGATATTGAAAAAACTTGCGATATGGCCGTGCAATATCACGATAACGATATTATTGTGATTCTTAGATAAACCGTTCCATTCAATTCAGACACATGAAATATCTTTTTCAGTAAATTATGTCAAAAGAAGACTCCAAAAACAATAAATCAGAACCAAACCAAGACCAAAACGATGCAAGACGTACAGTAAGTGAATTTGCGATATTTTGTGGCTTCTTGCGATACAGATATTGCGATACAATATTTTTTGTGATATATTGTGCAGCCCTATGTATTCATTATTCTATTTGATCTTTTTTTAAATCCTATTACTGTTAATTGTTTGCAAGATTTCTATTAGCCCATAATACTACCGTAACAAAGCAATTTCCCTTGTGGAACAATTAAGTCTGTCCAAGTCTAAACTATATAATGATCCCATAGTATCCTGATCTGCAGTGCGCCTCTCACCACAAAAGCTCTGCTGATTTGCCACGTTTCCACCCCGGTTTCCACGCGCAGCCCCTGTTAAAAGTTCACTGTGTTACTGGGACTTTTAAAACCAGACTTTCTACTCACTTTTACACTGCAGGTCCACCATGGCCTGGTACCACTCGTCCTGGTCCGCCTCGCTCTCCGCCGCCACCGCAAAACTCTCGGCGCGCGTGTACAGGACGATCATGTGCTTGTTCTTGGAGTCGGCCCTCTTGTTGATGTTGAAGCAAGTCTCCAGCGGCACGGCTTTCTTGGGGACGGGGGCCTTGCCGCGGAATTTCTTCTCGCTCTCGTAGTACTCGAGTTGGGCCGGACCACGTTCAGACGCGCTCCTCAGCACGAAGTAGCGACGGTGCATGGACTTCTGCTTTCGGAGGTAGCCGCTCTTCCTCACGTCCTCGCAGCTCTGAGGAGGTTCGCCCGCTTGGTTCTCCATGACAGCCTCCCCACCCCCCGAAAACAACAACAACAACTCCCCCCCCCTCGCAAATTTCTCAGTCAGTTTGTAGTATTTCTGCAAGTTTTAGCTGACGGTGCCGCTCCCCTCCCGCTGCTGCCCCACATCAACGCGGGCATGGAGTGAGTGAGAGGGGAGGCAGAGGTCGGGCTCTGGGGGTCCCTCCTGTCCAAGTCCTGGTGCTCCTACTTATGCAGCTCCAGCTAATACCAGTCTGTCTGCAGCCGAAGATTAACTTTTACTCCTCTCAAGTCGATCCCACAGGCGGAGCAGCAGCAGCACAAGTTTTCAAGGCGCACTGGGGTGAGCACATGCGCCGCCTCGGGTCGACGCGCTGCTCCCGTCCTTCCCACAACAACACAGGCTTTTAACTCCGCGCTTTAACTCATTTAGTGCATGGATCATAAAGCAGGTGCATGCCGCAGCACGCTGTCCTCCCGTACCTCTCGGTGCTGCCCCGGTAGCCTGTTTGGCTCGTGCTGCCGTAGTGTGGAGCAGGACTGTCACTCACTCAGCTCTACTCAGCTCTAGTACTCAGGAACACACGAGGCGTTCACGGGACACGCCAAAGCTCAGACCAACCAGCTCCGCATTTTCGCGCGCTTGTGTGTATCGTCGCCGACTGTAATACAACTCACAAAAATATATTGAGCTGTCCCGGAGTTGACTAATTCTGGCCGTAGCTTCATAATATAGAATTATAATAATTACTGTGGTCTTCATCTTCGGCTTTGTAAAATCATCTTGCCCTGATGCCCTCTGCTGTTTGAAGTGGCTTAAAAGACGTCCTCCTTTTTCTCAGCTCGTGAACGCAGCATCACTATGAGTGTGTAATATTTCAGTGTTGACGCTCCACTGAGCCCATCCTGTTCTATTTATTGCCAAAAATCCCCCTCTGTCCACTGTCTGTGTATATGTGCACGTCTGAGCTGCAATTTGCAAACGGGTTGTTATACATGGCATTATCACACAATGCACAGGTCTAAATTTGTGCAAAAACACACACAAAATATGAAATGTCAAAGTCTGCATGTAATGATGCAGGTCGGTATTGTTACTGTACACTGCATCAATCCAATGTGTCACAACTGGCTGCAAAATGACTGATGCGTGAATCCGGTTTAAACTGATACAAAGCATGTCCAGACCTGTCCTTCTTGACCTCACAATCTGATGAATGTAATCTGTTTGGCTGGGAACTGGCCAGTGTCACCATGGCCGCTGATGGACGGATCAAGATACATCAATCAATAACTAAAAAACAAAACAGTATAAAAGTATATTATATATATTTTTTTTTTTTTCTATTTTGGTGTTTCATATTAATCTATAAATAGCCACATGGATAGCAACAGAGGATCTCCATCTTGGTACACTTATGCAGTATGAATGTTGTTATGCAATATGCATCCAAAAGTAACCTCCACGAGGTCAGGAAAACCTGAATGCCAAGCGCCCCCTGCTGTTCTAAAAATATTACAACCACATATTAAATATTGTATGATTTAAAAAGAAGAAAGAGAAGAGAGGTTTTAAGAAGCAACTGATTTTATGAACATTGGATACAAAGACGTTGTTACATGAGTCTTTTGGCAAATTAAGGGAAAAAAAAATCTTTGCCTCAGTGTTAAAACAGGAGCAAACATTTGGTCCGGTACATGACTGGAGATGAGTTACACATCTAGGTTAATTTGCTTTTACATTCAGTAGCATCTCCTTATAGCCCTCTAAGCGCATGCAGCCTGAGAGTAAAACATAGTCCGTCACAGGAACTGAAACAGAATGACCAAATGCGAACATAATTTTGACAGAATAAAAGTCCGCCTCGATCTTCTTCATGCATCATTAGGCTGTTAAAGCTTCAAAACTTTCAGCGTCTCTCGTTACATCGTAAACATTTCAACTGGTGAGTTACCGAGTGGCTTTCCTCTAGGAGACGTTTATTTTAAAGCCGGAGACGTATTATTGGCGGGGCTGGCGGG
>OMNZ01071025.1:0-20035 GCA_900303255.1 Lesueurigobius sanzi | reverse complement strand
TTTTTAAGCAGGAGATGAACGCGGAGTAGCAGCAGCAGTGACACGTGTGTAATAATGACTGTAAAATTTTTTCTTCAAAAGTTATAGGCGTCATTTCGAGCCCTGAGGTGGCATCTACTGGCACACAACACCTTTGACATGACACACAACAAGCTGTCACTCTCTTATGCACACACACTACATTTCAGAAGCACATTTTTTGCATTTTTTCCTCAACAAACAAACAGGTAAACATGGACCTAGGTAGGGTGTCAAAAATACTCCAAAGGCTTTGAAATGGCAGCGACTTCTCGGGTTGAGTTTCCCAGAGACCAATGTTGGGTGAAGAGAGAGCGGTGAGAGAAGGAAGGGGAGGGGGGGGTGCAGTCAGATGAAAGGGTTTTTTGACGTCCGACTGGAGTAAACATTCCCCTGAAAGAAACAAAAAGGAGAGAGAGAATAGTCAAGGGGAACTTCACCGCGTTTCCGATGGACAAACTTGGTGTCAAATACATCTGTGCAATTTAACGAGGTGTGGAAAAATACAGTTTAGCTGCTTTAATAAATAGACTAAAGTCATAACATTGTCTAGACCGAGGAGTGTTATAACAATTTTGGACACAGACACCAGTCTTAGCTGTCTTGTGTTATTTTGAACATGATGGACTTGTAGTTGCATAAAGGCTGACGTCTCATACTGATGTCTCGGTATCTTTAATTTAGCTCTGCTCTCTTCTCTGGACGCCTTGTCACAGTGAAAACTAAAACAACAAAAGACCAATATGGGGTCGCTCTCAAATATACTTTCCATATTCACATTTAACATTGTAAATACATGACAATGTGCCACACGGGTTCATACATTTACCATTCACGCCTTGTAGCCTAGTGCTTAAATGTCCGTTCTTATGAGCCGTGTTACTCTTCGGCATGTTCAATCTTACCCACAATGCTTTAGTTACCGCGATTGGTCATGAGACAAGACCAGCAAGATAATACCAACTGTGTAACACTGTATTTTAGACATATTTTCATGTTTTTAACATTTTTACAATAGATAGATAGATGAATACTTTATTGATCCCGAGGGGAATTCAATAAATATTTATATTTTTTAATATATATAAATGCATGTTAGGAACATTACAAATAGGAGTCTCCAACTTTTTTTTTACATTGTGAGCTACTTTTGCGCAACGAAAATGGCAGTGAGCACCTTATGCTTCAAAGAAATCTAAAATTTGACTCAAGTGTATGAAGAAATGTAAAAATCCTTTGGCAAGCTACTTGGAAAGGGCTGGCGAGCTACTGGTTGGAGATCCCTGTTAAAAAAAAAAAAAAACTTGTAAGCTAGCAACATAGTCTGACCACTAGTCGTCATGGAAACCTTAAATAGACAAATCAGCGTCAATTACAGGACTACATCTGCTTCCCGAAAAGTGTGACAGTGGTTCGGTGATTTCAGAATTCAGCAGTTCAAATCCTGCCTCCAGCTGGTGCATATTTTCACTGGTGTGTTTTTGGTCTGTGCAGTGAGTGGTCAGTGGTGGTTGGAGACACAAATTGACTGCCACGCTTCCATCAGCTAAATACATAGCTTTCCACCACTGAGAGGATGAAGTTTTGGGACACTTGCCACACTTTTAATGCGCAATACATTATTATTATGATGAACGTTTTGAGATATAATGCAAATCCCGTATTAAAGACCATATACAGTACCTGATTTTCCCTATTTTCAAACAGGAAAAGGGAGCTAGTTAAGTTGAAGTTGTTAGTTCTGGTCCAAACTAATTTCCTTTTCTAAATGCATTTCCTAACATCTTGATTCTTCCACAAATGCCTGCCAAACACAATTTACTAAAATGGATTTCACTAAACTGAGGAAAAAACAGGAAATACACAGGGTGTTTTTCAGAAGTGCTATTGATTGTAACAAAAAAGTACACTTACTGTGAATGGATTGACTGACATTGACCGTGGAACTTTGGGCTGAGAGTCAGGTGCCGGAAAAGTGGCAAAACCTAAAACACAAGTTGGGAGAGGAAGAGATAAGACGAAACGGTGGTCAAGTGAGGACACACAGGTGAAATTACAAACTTGACACTTGGTTTGCTGCAGGAAAAGCCGCAGCTCATATAGAGGTATTGGTATGCCCTGAGCGTCACTGTACACTGCTGGGATAATGAGGTGCGTGAGGTCTGCTTGATCTGCAGCCAGTGCACATACAGTACCAGTCACACCAGCCGAGCGTGGGCCAGAATCTAAATGACCAGTAACATGCAACATACATGACCTGCACCTGCAGTTCATAAACAACTCAGGACTTAGTAATACTAGGGCTCCACGATTTCGGAAAAATATAGAATTTTGATATTTCTGACAAGCATTGAGTGAATTCATGCTTTACCGTATTTTTATAAGTTGCACCAGCCAAAAAATGCATAATGAAGAAGAAAAAAACATATATAAGTTAGGGATGAACAATTTTGGAAAATAATCTAATTGTGATTTTTTTTCCCCCTCAATATTGCGATTTAATATGCAATTATTTTTTCAAGGTCCTCTTTAGATTTTACCAACAAATAAATGTAAATATAATGTAGGGCTGGGCGATTTGGCCTAATAAAACAAAAAAAAGAGTCCTGCAGTTTTTTTAATTTATTTATTATTATTTATTTTTTTGCATTCATGTGGATATTAGAAAATAAATATATTTCCAGCTGGTCCTTTAGCTGCCATCTGTGCTTTTAGAATTTATTTTTAGGGAGACTAATGATTTTGTTTGATTATTATAATCATGTCAAAGAGCGTTAACATTTCAGAGAAGACTGAAATATGAACTGCTGAACTATTCAAATAATCACATGTTTTCATTATTTATTTATTTAAGAGGGACCGCACATATTAACAACAACAGCATCAATTTCAAAAACATGAAGGGGATAAAAGAGTGGTTTCAAAATGATATAAAATATTTGGATCAATGGCTCAAAACAAGCCTATTCAGTCAAAACAAAGAAAGGAGGTCGGAATTATCTCTGATCATGGTGGTGTGTACAGTGGCACACAAGACTACAAACTCAAATACATGGAGAGAATTTAAATGTAGAGTCGAGTCACTCAGCCAATCACACACACACATTTTCTGGTCATGTTCTAAGACACAACATTTCTGTGATGAGGTGTACATACAAGTTGTAATACCAAGGGATTTAACGGACGCAGTACTTGGTGTCACCCCTCCAGAAGTGCATGGACAAGCTGCAACCTCCCTTTGGAACATACTTTTTATATCAGCTCTGAAATGCATCACACTTTTTTGGATGAAAACAGAACTACTTTTACCACATGGGTTCTCCATGGGAACTTTATCAAAAGGAAAATACAACTTACTTATTAAGACTCCAATTACACACTTTTAGACCAATGTTTTATGTAACATTTTTCGTCATTGTATAGAGATATGTTGTTGTCTATGCTAATGTGTTGTTGATAACATTTGAAGAGTTCATTTGCAAAAGCAGATATCTCCGTTTTGAATTCTTTGCCAAATTGTTCTACATTTTGATCACCTTTCTCTACAGGTGACACAAGTAAAACTAAAGTTGAATCAATTTAATAAAGAACAAGTAACTTAATATGCCTGGTCCACTAATATAGGTCTGGTTATTAAAAAAACAAGCTACACAAAGGGAAAATCACAAGCAAATGTTGATTTTTGTAAATGGCACTTATCT
The DNA here is from genome assembly GCA_900303255.1 of Lesueurigobius sanzi. Classification (NCBI taxonomy): domain Eukaryota; kingdom Metazoa; phylum Chordata; class Actinopteri; order Gobiiformes; family Gobiidae; genus Lesueurigobius; species Lesueurigobius sanzi. Next base: position 16,316 of record OMNZ01071025.1, on the reverse strand, counting down.
GTTTTTGCAAACGAACTCTTCATTTGTACTAATTGCTCTGTTGTCAAAAATCGTACTAGAATTTGAGTTCTAAAAAAAACCCTATGTGGCCCTTATATCAGAACGGTTGCCCATACTTTGCATAGGATATTGCACATTATTGCACTCATTGTGATCATTGCAACAATTCAAATTACAATTTGATTGTAATTATTTGAGCAGCCCTAATTGATCATGTCTATTACATATAACTTGCATGTGAATTAGACTTCACGATCAATCTATATCCTTTTTTGCAGCTGGGATTTCATGCAAGCTTAAAAAAATGATAATTCACGGTTTGTTTGTTTGTTTATTTTTGTTTAAAGTGCTTCCCCAAGTAGATGTAATGTTTATTCACCAAGGGAGGGCTGACTCTCTCAATGTTAAACTATGGGCAGGTTTAAGCCAGCACCGTCTCAGGCACAGAAGGAGTATATGCAAATACTACAGTATACTGTATATAAGGCATTACATATTTCACTCTGTGCACTGAACTATTCTAACTTACTCAATACACAGCACTTTTATCATGACTGATGGCTGAGTCGCGTATAGATTCGCGAGTTATCGGATGCGTACCGTTGGTTTCCTGGTTGCTGGCGGTCTCATGGAAAGCGTTGTGTGAGGCGGGAGCTGGGAAGGACACAGATGGAGGGAACATTGATGTGGGTGAAGTGACGAATGCTCCGGAGTCACCTAAAAGACAAAAAATAAACACGTCCATCATCAACACAGTGACCTTTCCGTGACCTGTACTGAGTGAGGAACCGACGGAGATGATAAAAGGTGCGCACACAAACCAACCCAACTGGTGTAGCTGGCAGTTATGCATTCTGGCACCACATTTATGGGATGTATCGGTTTACAGGTTTCTTTTTAGTAGCTCAATTTAACTTTAATTTTTTTCATGATGTTGCTATGTTGTGGCATATTTTGCATAACCTCTAGACAGCTTATAGCAGGGGCAGGCAAGTTTGCAGCATCGAGGGCCTATCTTCTTTGAAACCACAAGACGGGGGCTGAGCATCCCCATTTCGACCCAATTTTGATTATTTTTTTGTAAAAATTGTAGTATTGTTTGACATATTTACCAAACATGGGGGTCTGAAGTCCTCCAATTGGAAACATATATAGGAATTGGTCATATTTTTTGCATTTTTGGAGTATTTTAATGGAGTCATATTTCTCAAACCATCTAAGGGGTCAGAGGATACATACTGGAGGGCCTGGCGTTGCCTAAACCTGGCTTATAGTAAAAAAAAATTAAAAAAAACCTAATGTGTGATTTATTTGATCATTCTTGATGTCTGATATTGATTTGTTTTTGTCCATACCGACTTTTGAGATGACTTCTGTTATGATAAAAATAAATTGATTGATTGATTGATAATGTATTACATTTTTATATGCTTTAAGAATCATATCAAATATATTAAAAATAGTATTTCTTCTGTTTGCAGAATCCAATGCAGCTTTTCTCTTCTTCTCTTTGTGTTCTGCCAAGCCTCATCTACACATGAATGGCAGAAATCCTGGGTAATAAATTATCTTTCAACCACGCAAAACAGCTTTTCCGGGTAAAATTTAAAAAAAAGAGCAGATCTACACTTTCCTTTTGATAACAGACCCACTTGCATTGCCTCTAAATTCCAATCATTTCAAAATACAGCGCTACAAATGCATACATAAATAACCAAAGACGCCTTTTCCATGTAAAGTAGCTGCAGAATGAAAGCAGAGAAGTCACACAGGCTCTTGGGTCTCACCTCCGGAGGCGCTGCTGAAGGGGTTACTGGGGGAGAGGGCGGCAGGCGGCTGGGAAGAGGAGCCCGAGCTGAATGGGTTTGGGAAATCTGAGACACAGGGAGAGAGAGACGGGAGGGACAAGAGAGAGAGAGAGAGGAGAGGGAGAGAGAGAGGGGCACATCATTCACATTCCTGCCTATTCAAACGGCAGCAGCTCTTAGCCACCGAGATGTTAATTAAAGGTGTCGGGTTGTGTTCAAGACGAGCCGACCGATTATAAACTTTAGCCGGGAGATCAATGCGTTCGTGCTCGGGACTCACTTGTGAAGGTTTGGGAGGCGGAGACCGTATCGACACCGGGAGAGCTGTGGGGGGAAAAATAAATAAAAAAAAGTCGATTCAGAATGTGACCTTTACTTTAGAAAGCAATCATGTTCAACAAAAGGCGATCTGACGGCAGTGAATTGTATACCTGGCAGGAGTGGAGCTGGAGGAGAGCCTGTTGCCAAAGAGGCTGCTGTACTGCGGAGGTCCACCAGCAGGGGGGGCTGCAAACACGCATTTCATACACACGCGTTGGTGACTGATGTTTCAGAGGCCAAGTGCCATAATTGTGTCAAAAGAGTGAACTCATAGAAAGAGGGGGGGGAAACACAGTGTTACAAACTGGCTGAATAAAATACCAGCTCTGTGTTGCTTCTGATATGAATCAACGTGAGCCAGGGCAGGAAATCAATAACCTCTTTAATTCTGTCAGCCTGGGTGAAGGTGGAAAACCAGCGCGGCCAAGGGCTACTCACAAGAGAGGTATGCATGAGAACAGTTGGTTACGGCAAAACACTACCTGGTTGGAGTAAACAAATCTAGCATGTTCTTTGAGTCAGACCATGCATGTCCAGGAGCGAACACAATGGACTGAATTCAGCTGTGGAAGCCTTGGCATTTGCAGTAAGGATGTTATGCAATCTATTTAGCTGGCCGTGACAATCAGTATCACACGTACTCTAGAGCTTGCACTGTTCCTCTGTCTTTTGTACGAACTTGTATCTGGGCAGGGGCAGAGTTTTGTTTCTAAACCCTGAGCTGAACTTTTTAAGAATTTAGTCAGAATCAAAATTTCCTACAAGAGTTTCTGCATGAAGGGTTCTTTACTATGTATGTATGTATGTATGAGTATGAGCTTGGCTCGTGGATTCTTTTCTACTAAACCTAACAATGTGCTCACCACATTGTGAACTGTAACTAATTCTTTACTGACTACATGAGGATAAAATATCTGGTCATCTGATCATATCTGGTCAAAGTGACATAGATATAAAGTTTTCTAGCCTCCCTCATGTCATACCTGGCTGTGTGGGTGCTGTTGTGTCACAGAAGACACTGTCCAGATGGGAGACAGCGGCGTACTTGTCCTTACTGTTGGAGGTGGTGAGGGGGGGTGTGGTCTGCCCCCCACTGCCCGCCTGCTGCTGCTGCTGCTGCTGCTGCTGCTGCTGCTGCTGCTGCTGCTGCTGCTGCTGTGTCTGTGGCTGTGGTTGAGACAGGGACTGAGGCAGGGGCTGTGTTTGAGAGTGGCTCAGGCCTCCGAAGTCCACACTCAGAGACTTGGGGAAGACCCTGAAGGGTCCAGTGATCCCTGACGCTGATACTGTTCGACCTGAGCGGGACAGAGGAGAAAGTCACAGTGACGCAACTAGGAGGAATTTAATAAATATTCAAATACACTTCTAACTCTTCAAAGTAAAGATGATCCTGCTCCCAGGGAGGATATAATCAAACTTAACCTTTACATCTGTCAAAATACTTTACACTACAAAACACATTATCTGAATAAATGTTAACTTTATTACTTCGCAAATTCATCTTCTGCTATTCTCTTTGATTATGGGATGAGCCATAACTTCTGTTGTACTACTTCAGTACACGTCAAATTTAGTACAACATTGTGGTTTAAAACAAGAGGCAGAAAGGTTAATATTATTCTCTTTTATATGGATACCTGTCCAGATAGAGAAAAAATATATACAGTGCTTAACAAATGTATTAGACCACCACCCAGTATAAGGTGTTTGCCGCTGCGGCCATAATTTAACAGTATTTCTGTTTACCAAAATATCTTTTTATGTTTCTATCATGGTTAAGGAAAAATGAATCTGGACTGGCTAAGCCAAAGTCCTGACTTGAACCCCATTGAACAGATCTGGGATTTATAGTGAAATCAAATTGATCAGACCAAAGTCTCAACTTGAACTGGAACTCACTAACAAAAGAGACTTTGCAAAACGACATAAAAACAATGCCAGCGACAATGCAAGCTGTTATCAGGGCCAGAGGTGGCCATACAAAATACTGACATTTTAGGTTATTATTAGGTTATGTTACAATGAATAATGCACAATTACTTAAATATGGCTATGACTTTTGAAAAAGACTAGTCACAATGGCCATTGTGAAAGAAAATCCAACCTTAAACTTGTTTGAGAATTGGTGCATTTATGGCCAGAATACAATTATGTAACAAGTGTGCGATGATTAAATACAGTAACTTGACATCATAATGTTGTTGAGCCAATCATCAAGAAAGATGCACACTGGAGTCACCTTTCCATAAGCGTCATGCCAAATGACCAACATTTCTATGCATGGTTAGAAAAAAGTGTGATGTGTGTGTTCTAAAATGACAAAAACAGAAAAGCAGGTTTTCATTCAAACTTTGATCAACACAACTGCAGCATAGCAAGCTTTCCAAAAACTCACGCAAGCACCAGCTGTTAGTTCCAGCCAATATCAATAAACAAGAGAAAAAGTGTTGCAAAGAGTCAGCTGACAAGGCGGAGCAAGAATCCAGACCAGACCTGATACAGATAGATACAGCGTGAAGCATGCAACAGAGCCGCTGGTGAGTGCATGCTTTGAGAATGCTGTCCTCGCCCATGTTCATTTTGTGGACATTGTTTTGTCACATTAATACTTTTGGCGACTAAAACTAAACAAATAAAAACCATTGTGACTAAAACTGTATTTCAGGTAATAGGGTCCAAATCCCTCGCCGAGACCCAAGCTCCTGATAAAACAATTTGACATAAAATCCTTCTTTTCCAATTGGAGAGCTCCACAATATACAACTTCAACATCGCAGGAACAAGGGAAGGCCACAGGCGACCCCTAGAATCTGACGGGACCCCCGACTCAAGTTTAAGTCAATTTGATCATTTCAGGCGACACAGGTGTATAGGGAAAAAAATTGTATTGAGTGATATCAATTTTAAACTTTTGTTGTATATTACTGACATAGATATGAGGAAAAAATGTATTGCAAGTCTTCCGTCATTTTATGTTTTCATATACAATTTTACGTGTATAAAATTGCCAACATTGACTATATTTACAGTATACATCTATATATAGTACTGTACATAGAGCCAGGTTTAAATGTATGATTTAATTTTGCTCATATATAGTATGAGTTACAAAGATTTGTTCAGAGGGGACTTTGGATATCTACGGTAATTTAGTTTTTGAATAAGCTAGTAAGCTATTAAGTTGAAAAATCTTTTTGGGAGGTTTAATGTTCAATAAATCAGCAGAGGAATTAAATATTTAAAAATCCCTCTGAACAAATCTTCAAAATATTATTAAGACCAAGACTAGAAAATTCTGTCTCTGTGTAGAGACTATTAAAGTGGAAAGGTTGTCACCACAATGTGAGAGAAATGCCTTTGAATTTCTTATATACTGCAATTCTATGGAGAAATGTTGAATAAGTACAATAATAACACCTTATTGTGAATATTTGGCTATTTATTTGTTTAAAGGTGAAAGTTTATATGTTAAGAGAGCAAACTGACCCAAAATCTGAAAATTGCCTGTAGTGTCTCCCCTTAATATCACCAAGTTATACCTAATATGGGGAAAATATGGCCCTAAATAAGCACATACTGTATTTACATGCGTGTCTGCGGTGGGAATACAGCATGGTTACACCAAGTTGAAATGCTTTGACGACAGCAAGGTGCAAAATCTCTCAGCAGCGCTTGGGGGTAGCAGCTAGGGCCTAAAAATAGAGGTTAACTCGGTCTCCTTTCTCTGCGGGAACATGGTATGTAACTCTCCTTGACCCTAACATCTAGGTTTTGACGTAATCTCTGGCAAGTCTATATTATATTTCTGTTCTGCGGCTAAATCCACATGCACGTAAGTTATGAACAATGCAGCTCGTACACTGGGCATCCATTATGAATGAAGGGAGCACAGAGAGAGCGTATTGATCTGAGCACACAGTCAAATGCGATGGTCAGAGGAGCCAAGTCTTACCTAAAGTGAAGTGGTTTTTGAAGGAGCTACTGGCTATGGGTTTGGGGAAAGTAAAGAAACAGAGATGGATAGAATGGGGAGGAAAGAGAGGAGAAAGTGTCACTGGTGTTACATAATGAGTGACTTTGCTGTTTGTTTGGTAGGTCATTTTCCAGGCAAATAAAAAGTTAAAAGAAAAGTAGTTAGTTAGTTTCAAGTGTAGATAGGCTGCGTTCATGTTATATAACTCTATTTCAGTTGGAGGGTAGGTGCCAATGCAACTTCATGAAAGAGAAACCATATTATTCTTATGGCTGAAAGTCCTTTCTACTGGCCAACATCACACACATGTTTTAGAATAGAAATTAGCAATAAACTAAGACAAGAAATCAATTACTCAAATTCAAACCACAGGCTCTTTAGAATGCTGTGATTTCACGTGAACGCAACCTATTAAAATGCCTGTGTTGTATCAAGTCATGGTTTTTCAAGTTCAAGTCACGTTCAAATCCTCAATGTTTGAGTCCAAGCCCAATCCAAGTTCAGTCCAAGTCCAAAAATTACAAAAAGTAATCGCTTGTACTGTATATTAATCTACAGGGTGTCCAGAAGGTCTCTTTACAATTTAAAAAAATGTATTATAAAGGCAGTTGATAAGATATCTTAACCAGATTTGTTTTATTGTAATCAGTCGTCAAAGTTTTTTTTAATTTATTTTTTTTACCTCATTTAATACACCTCTATATGGGCCCCATTAGTTTAGTACACCTCTATATGGGTACTGTTAGTTTAACACACCTCTATATGGGTACTGTTAGTTTAACACACCTCTATATGGGTACTGTTAGTTTAGTACACCTCTATATGGGTACTGTTAGTTTAATACACCTCTATATGGGCCCCATTAGTTTAATACACCTCTATATCGGTACTGTTACTTTAATACACCTCTATATGGGCCCCATTAGTTTAATACACCTCTATATGGGCCCCATTAGTTTAATACACCTCTATAGGGGTCTATAGGGGTGCTGTTAGTTTAACATACCTCTATATGGGTACTGTTAGTTTAATACACCTCTATATGGGCCCCATTAGTTTAATACACCTCTATATGGGCTCCATTAGTTTAATACACCTCTATATGGGCACCATTAGTTGCACGAAGCACATCAAGACTTCTTGGCAAGAAAGAAGTCCAAGGGAGTGATATCTGGTGAACGTGTGGCCAAGGAATTGGCCCATTCCATCCAATCCACCGGTCTGGAAATGTTTGATTTAGGAACTGACAAACATGCTATCCCCAATTTCAATGTGATTCCAAACTTTGATAAACACTGATTACATTAGAACAAATCTGGTTAAAACGTCCTATCAACTGCCTTTGTAGTACATTTTTAAATTGTAAAGAGACTTTGTGGACATCCTGTATGTTCCAAAACAATTCAGATTAATAAATGAAACCAAAGCAAACTAATAGGAAAAATGTATTCTCTTGTGATACGTGCGACATTTATTAAAAAGGTCTTTTTGGTGACACACCTGAAGGCCGAGGGAGAGCGGGAAAAGAGGGGGCGTGACTTTGACCTCCTAGCGCTGACGACAGAGAACCTGGACGCTGTCTTTCAATCCCACACAGAGGGGCATCTAAGGGGCAAATAAATGAAAGGTTGGATTAGACTCTCAGAAACATCACTTCCCTTGCTAAAAGAGAGCAGTCAGACCTTTGAGGGGGGGGTCTCTGAAGCTCTGTGACCGCAGCGGCCGGGCGGTGAAGGCGTCTGTCCGCATGTCAGCTGGGGAGATGGCAGGGCCCCGGTCCCACGAGGGCAGCTGGGCCTGGGACTGTAGTGAGATGAATGAGAAGACACGGGTAGACGGCAGACAGCAGGAGGAGGGCACCAAGGCAGATGGGAGAGTCTCTTTCATGCTCTTTTAATTATTGATAACTCTGCCCTTTGAAGTGGGCTACCTGGCCTGGACCGACCCACTCGCTCTGTCGCTCCCTGCTGCGAAGAGGGGAACTCTGGTCTGTTTTCAACGTCTATTACTCTCACTTCTCCTTTCTTTTGAAATTCCTTTTGCGTTTTACTTCTCCGGTGTACCAAAAATGATTTCCCCTTTTTTGTGCAAATGTAATTCAAACTTCTTCTAACTTACCAGTGGTCGCGGTGCTCTGGCATTGTGGGTCAGCCCTTGCCCAGCTAAAGGACCATGGGAGGGTGGCATGGATGGGACTCCGGGACTCCAGGGACCTTCTACATCCCGCCGATTTTTACATTTAGAAAAGTGCCTGAAAGAAAACCTTTCCAAAGTCACTCAAAACTATATGAACTAGTAATAATGAATTGCTATATTGCATAATAGACTAAATGAACAACCCGAAATGATCCTAGGCAAACATTTGTGCCAAACCATTTAAAGCTTGGAAAGCATTTGTCTCAGTGCTCAGTTCATCTAAAGGCCCGGCAGCTTGATGACATTGTTTTAGACACAGCCCAAAGAAGGCCACAGCTTTTCTATTCACAAAGCAGCTTTTATCCTGCGAGTTGTAATTCACTGCTGAAGGAGTGAAACCTATTGTTAAATTTGTAATAGACAGATTATAGTGTTGCGTAAAGGAACTAAAACAAAAGCTCACCATTTTTTCTTTTCATATTTGTCTTGAAGAAATTCCTTAAACTTTTGCGAGTCCTTCATGTCGGAGCAGCTGTCTGTCTTTGGGTCAAATATGCACAACCACGTCCTCCTCCCAACCTGGAAAACAACACAAAATAAGTGGTGCACATTAAGAAATTGGAACACTTGATAGTTTGTCAAACAAGGAGGACTCGGAACACCTATGGGAACGACAGGTGCGCTGAAGACCGAGGAACTAACGTGGAAAGAACAAAAAAACTCCCGCACACGGTCTCACTCTTATGACTTATTTATTCCAGCAACGTTTCGGTCCCACTGACCTTTGTCAAGCTAGCTTTTTTGTTCTTTCCAGATACACTTGATAGTTGTAAGCACTAGGGGCTAAAAACAATGTAAACTCGCCTTTTAAATGCAGCCAACAGAAGGAAACTAATATTATTTCACATCAAGTATTGTGTGTATGATATAAAATAAATAAACATCGTACTATTAGCTGTATCTTGACTTGTATCTTGATTTGTACATCATTATATATGCTAGGAAATACCATAGATCAAATCAGCTACACACAGAATATACTTTTGCTGGTATTTTCCCCCTGTTACTACTCTCAAGAATCTATAGCACAAGCAGAGGTGGGTAGAGCAGCAAAAGTATTTACATAAACTAACTATTTTCAATGAAAATACCATAATATACACAAAAATTTGAGGGAAAAGCGAAGAACCAAGGCACTCCTCCCACATTGTAATTCTCGATTTACATTTCCTAAAAAGCCTTTATTATACTGGGCTAAATATAAAAAATGGAATTCTGCAGAATAAGGTTCACAAAACACAAACATACATATTTTACATTCAAAATTAAGCTTTTGCCACTTAAAGATTTACTCGCAGTGGATGGGGTACATTTTTTTAAAACACTATAAAGACTACATATACTTCATTATAATGTTACTCAAAAGAGAAGTAAAAAAGTACTGGCACTGCATGATAAAACTACTCTTAAGAAGCACGGTTACTTCACAAATAACTAAGTGAGCACTAGTAAACAACACTTAGAAGCCAAACTGTTAGGTCAAACTTCCATTCTCCTGCACCACCTCACCTATAATTACAATGATAGCCCCATGCTAATGTGTGCTCAAACAACTCCGCTCATATGTGATTCATCTCCGGCTTAAGAGTCAGGGAGCTGAACATTACTGCCAATAAATGAATCATGACAGGCCCGAGCACTCTGGAGCTGATGATGATGATGATGATGGTTGCGGTAGGGATGAAGAGGTAGACGGAGGAGGAAATACTCTTCTCATTTTACACAACATGCCAATAGCAAAAGCATTCGTCTCAGCTGTGATATAAGCTCAGGAAGGATTTCAACCTACACACTCTTGCACAAACGGAGGAAACAGATTGTGGTTTGGTTTGGCTGTGAACAAGGCAGTCTTGATGTGTGTTCAGACGCACATCAATGTTTTATGTTTTATGATGTATGTATTTTATAGTTTGTGAATCTACTCTAGGGATGTAACGTAATCAGTAACTCAAATGTACACTGTAAACCATGATAAGCTGGGATAACTTAGAAAAGGTGAGGAAACCCCTGTTACCTTAAATTAGCAGAGTTACCTAGGTATAAAGGTTAAATGTACTTGAATAATCCAAAGCAAGTAAGAACACTTCATTATTTCAAGTTATGTTATCGAATCATTGTAATGAAATGTCCTCTGGAGCTCTTGACTCAAGCATGGTCAGCTTGGATAGCGGAGTGTAAGCTAGTTACATGACTATCTAAAGCAGTGGTTCCCAACCTGGGGGGCGGGCATCCCCTGGGGGGCGCCTGGAACTGCAGGGGGGGCCCAGAGCTTTGTCTGGTCAGAGGGTTTGGCCATAAGAGATATTGTTTTAGTAAATTAAACACATAAAATACTAAACATGACTAAGAAAGGACTGCATGTGCAAAACACTCCAAATTCTGAGTATTGGTTTGAAATAATTCCTATTTGGACACATTTATAACATTGTAATGTATTCAGGAAGCCTGCGGTTTTGGAATGGGGGGGTCTCACCTGTATCCAGCCTGAACAGGGGGGGCTTCTAGGAGAAAAGGTTGGGAACCACTGATCTAAAGGACACTTTTAATGATAGCTGCACATTGTGTGTTAGATAGCTAGGTTTAGGACATTAATGTTACTCTTTATTAAAACACAAGTTAGAAATGCTTAAGTATTTGCTGTCACTTCACCATTCTGCAAACTTTAGTAACTGACATATTCGTAGGATACGAATATGGGTTTAGTGTATTATTCAGCCTGTAGCACTCTACTTTACAACACAGCAATAGCGTGACAGTAATGCAGAATGACCATGGTACCTATAGCATTAGCCTGGCTCAAGATCTGGAGATGGGGCCCCACTGCTCCTGGTGGGTTGCCCCAGTGGCATCAAAGGATGGGTCAAATGCAGAGGACAAATTTCACTACGGGGACATTAAAATTCACCGTAACCTTAACCTAACATGGTAAATATTCACATTTATATAGCACTTCTCTTTAGGCACTCAAAGCGCTTTACATCAGGGAACCACTCACTCATTCACACTGCCATTCACACTCCAGCGTACGCAGACACTGGAGGCAAGGTGGGCGAAGTGTCTTGCCAAAGGACACTAGGACAGTGTGCACCTGCAGGATTCTAACCACTAACTCTCTGGGTACAAGATGAGCCGCTCAACCATGTCTCCCCAAAAGCGTGGATACATACTAACACATTACTTATGGTAATTACATAGAAACTGGAGACACACCTGACTTCCATTTCAAGGTAATATGATTCATCTCAACCTTAATCAAGTATAAAGACTAAATACCAGAAAGAATAGTGTGTTTTTGAAATATTATGAAAACAGGGCTTGAAATGCAAAACCTTGATATCTCTAGTTACCATCTTATTATCCCATTTCTGTCCTAGTATTACCAAGTTTCGACTGTGAATGTAACGTGTGAGCACTACGCCAATAGAAAATGTCTTGTCTTTGTTAGTGTTCCGTTGTTTTATGAAGGGACAAAGAAAGGTTTTCTTTTTTTATCCCATCAACAGCGATGTCTAATTTTGCGCATCATTCCTGCCGATTCACAGTGCTCAAATCAAGCTACGCATCTGAAAACCCAAAGTAACGCAATTTTCAACAACTTCAAAGTTATGTCCCTCACCTCATTGCCATGGTTTTGGAGGAATTCCACTTCCTGTTGCGAAAAGGTTGTCATGGAGATAGACTTGACTCTGTGGGGAGGGTTGAGGCCTCTCCTGGGACACAGAAACAAGATGAGCAGTGAAATTTAGACACAAGAAACACAAAAGGGGCTGGAGGGAGGGAGAGGGGGCATCTGACATGTGGCTGCCTGATATTAAGGTCAGGCTTGTTGTGCAAGGTGCCACAACAAAATAATCCACCCCATTGTGACAGGGTGGCTGTAACCTGTAATTTTCTTCATGCAAAAGACAGTAACAGAGGTTTGTGTGTAGGGTCTGGGCTATAAGACGCAGTTTGGTGTCTTCCTGGAGCTTGGACATGCAGAACATATTGTGAGAGATGGACACATACACGCGCAAATCGGAGAGTACAGTCTAGAGAGAGGGAGATAGATAGAGTGAGAGGGGAGAGAGAGAGGAAGAGAGAGAGAGAGAGAGAGAGAGAGAGAGAGAGAGAGGGGAGAGAGAGAGAGAGAGAGAGAGAGAGAGAGAGAGAGAGAGAGAGGGGAGAGAGAGAGGAGAGAGAGAAGAGAGAGAGAGAGAGAGAGAGAGAGAGAGAGAGAGGAGAGAGAGATGGGGGGAAAGGTAGTGTCAAACCTGCACCATGGCGATATGTAAGAGCTGGAAATTGACCAAATAGCGCTCTGTCGATTATGACGCTACAGGGGAAGGAGACAGAGAAAATGGAAGAAAATTCTTAATACGCTGCTTCACCAGAGCCTTGTGTAAAGCTGTCAAAGGGTGGTGCATGGTGCAATCTCAGGCCTGATACTTTTAACTGTGTTGCCCACACGCTTGTCTCCACTGATGCAGTATCATAAAATACATGTCAAAGGAAAAGGGATGCAGGCGCTCGTTTACTTACAGCATTCCAGAGCACGACGTGCAAACGAAGCTGCCCACCGTGACGTCCGTGTAAGTGACCCCGGGCTGGTTGCACTCGAAGCAGTGTTTGTTTACTCCAGACTGGGCCAGCTCGCGGACCTTACGTGAGCAAATCTCCTGGTTGTCCCGGTGCTTGCGGTTCGACATTTTTGACAGCTTCCCTCTGCGTGTCCGTGCGTGCGTCTGTGCGTGAACCCCGCGCGGCTGCCCCGTCCGCCCCAGTATCCCCTCCTCTCCCCGTTTACTACAAGCCGCACTTCTTCACGCCCGCATTGTAGAGACACGTTTCTGCAGCTTCTCCTCCGACAAGAGACTATACACTGAGGATCAGAGGCGCGTCAAGACGCACAAGGTGCCACCCGGAAACTGCACGACTGTTGTTCAGAGTAAAAGCACAACACATTTGACAAATTAATGGTTTATCCACTATCATTGTTTTAGAAGGGTTACCTCTCTAAAATAAACAGTCATATGCATTTTAAACCATAGTATAAAACTGTGAACACATTAATACAACAATTGATTGATATTTTCACTTTGCCTATTTGACATTAATGGGGAGGGAACATGTTCTCGTCCATTTTGCGCTGGAATTGGTGTATTTATGAATATCTAGCTTGACATCTGGACAGATGCGTAGGGGATCTCCTGTCAAACACAAATATGAACCTGTCAAGCATCCAAGTCGAACACGTTGTTTTGATTTTTTCAGATCACTTTCGTAATTTATACATATTTTCTAAGTTTAGTCGCGTGCGTTCTTACGCAAGCGCATTGTTGGCACGGTCCTGTGATCCTGACGCGCACCAAAGCTCGGGCACAGGGCCACTTTTTGTGGCAGCTCAACTGTAGACAAAAGTTGTTTGTTTTGTTTTTTAAGGTCGCGCGCGCGCGCGTGTGTGTGTGTGTGTGTGTGTGTGTGTGTGTGTGTGGGCGAATGACGATCCCGATCCTTACCTATACCGTTTAATTATTCATACAAGTCTTGTCAAAACATGGCTATCTCTTGTTCTTGTTATTAGTGAACTATGCACGGCACTTTGCATCAACATTTCTTGTCAAAGGAAAACATTTGCACACTGTTTGCATGCAACTTCGGAACAGCATCAAGCAAAACCACTCCTCTGTGACAGTTATGAAAATATAGGCTACAGGGAGATAGTCCGTGGTCGAATGCATCAAAGTCAGTGGTAACACATTTGAGCTCAATTGTTTCATGCTACATAGTAGGTCACTCACTGCTGGTTTACGTCCGCCTCTCTCTATACTGTGACAACAAACGAGGAGATTACTGAAGGATTTAATGATAAAGGAGGCTATACCAGTAAGTGACCACCAGGAGGCGACAGATAGGCCTATCACGCCGACTGCACAAAAAATAAAAAGTGACAGACACCAATAATATTCTTGTTATTTGTTCGGGATGAAATCAAAAGTAGAATTCTTTATTTTATTTTGTATAGGTAATAAGTCTACTTTAATTTATTGTTCCAAAGACAAGTGAAGGGTGGTCCAGGCGCAACAATTATGCAGTTGCTGTGTTTTTAAGGTTGTATAGATTTTATTTAAGGTATTTAAACTATTTTAGGTTCCTAAGGTACAGCCATTGCATACAGTAGCCTCCCTCCAAAGCCAGTTGAGCCAGTAATTACACATGTTGCATGAGCCGCAGCCAGTGAGTGTGTGTGTGATGATGACACAGTGCAGATCTCTCATTTAAAGTTGCCCAACGCGCTGGAAGGGCTTTGTTTTGCCTTTTGAGGCCAGTAAATGGGCATGAGGGTTGTTTTACACACAGGCCCTTGTGTTTTTCACACCTCACCAGCAACAAAACTAAGGTTGTCAGACAAGAATACACGCCCAGCTTAGTTTGCATTCACTGAAACTGAATCAATGATCAAAAGGAGGCAGGCTGGAGTATTACTGTGATACCACATGATGACAAATAGCATGATTAATTCAACTTTTTTGTGTGGATTTTACTCATACAAAAGTTCTGAGAAAATGCCCTACTTCACAAACTGCTTTCCAACCACAACGTACCACGAGAGAGCAACCCGGAAATAGAGATGCAGCTTTAGGGGGTTGGTCCTTTTTGCGTGTGACACAGAGTGAAGATACACTTCTTCAGTCGGCACCCTGCGAGGAAACATCCCGTGGACGAAGTGCGCTCGCATTTTGGAATAACACTATTTTCTTTAGAGGACGCCAAACTTTCTTATAGCCGGCTACGAACAAAGTCACGTGAAAGCTTATTTGGCTAAAATCTGCGCTCAAGTTTAATGGAAAAATAATGCTGATACAGCGGCAGGTACCTCCGGTTTGGACGCACTAATAGCATTTTGGCCTGGTTAACAGTGGATGAGGAGGCGCGTAGAGCTCCAACAAAGTGGATCAACTTTGGACTTGCGGAATTTAAAGTATAGGCTTCTTGTGGAAAAAATGACCTAAACGCCCAGGCGAAGTGTTATAACAGTTTAATACAACAGCGATAAGATACAGAGTAGCGTGAGACCCTTACCATAAAGATGACTGTGAAGCTGGACTTTGAGGAGTGTTTGAAAGACTCTCCACGCTTTAGGTAAGTGTTCCCCTGTGATTAAAAACAAGGATTTAAAACATCTCTGTCCTACTAACTTTATACAGGGTTATGGGCTTTTCTAGCTAGTATTTTAAAGCCTTCTTGTTACATAGTGTACATGGTAGGCTTGGGCTATAATTAACTCCAATACTGTGACATATTATAATAAGAGGTTGTATTTGCACACTTTTGTTGACTAAAAATGGTCTTGTCATTCCAAATTCTTTGCTGAAATACAGGAAGAATTACCCACCCAAACTGTATTGTGTGCAAACTTATCAATGCCAACTCATGCAGTTTATTAATTAGTCAATACAAAAGCTTAATACAACCATAGGGCCACTTTTTGCCTTAATGTAGTCCTCGGAGCCACACAAGTGTAGGTTATTCTTTGTGGCGGTGCAAAGCCTGGATAAATAGAGAATAGAAACAGGGTAGTGTAAAACCTGCTGTCAGTAAAAATCATTGCACAATTGGATGCAAACGATAATTGGAGAGGCATAAGTTTGCTTCAAAACAAGACCTTTATCACCATGCTATTTACTTTATCACTCATTTAGGTCTATTGCTCGGGCCGCCAGAGTGTCAACCCTTCAAGTGTGTTTTGTATCTACACAATCTGCATCTGTAGTAATCAAAACAAAAGGGAAGTGTTGCTATGGTAGGTTTTGCAAGAGGCTGAAGAGAAAGAGAGTTCGAGTTAGGTTTGGCTGGGTGTGCCTACATACTAGTCGTCAGTCAGTGGCTTCTATTTGCTCCGGCTGATTTGGCATATTTTCACCCTGAGAAGATCAGCCCATACTTTACGGGTCTGTGAAATAGGTGGAAAGAGTGACTAGCTGCAGCCGCTGTGATGATGAGTTCCCCCCCCCCCCCCCCCCCCCCCCCCCCCCCCC